>JAJPUD010004972.1:91918-113316 GCA_023553655.1 Myrmecobius fasciatus | reverse complement strand
GTGAACAATTGGAACTGGTTTGAGACAATTCTTTGTTGCAGAGAGCCATGTCCATCAGAATTGATCATCATGTAATACTGTTGTTGCTGTGTATGATGATCTCCTGGTTCTACTCATTTCACTCAGCATCAGTTCATTCAAGTCTCTCCAGGCCTCTCTGAAATCGTCCTGCTGGAACCAGGAGATCATTCATTATACATGGCAACAACAGTACTATATGAGGATCAGTTCTAAGGGACATGACTCTCTTCAACAATGAAATGCTTCAAACCAGTTCCAATTGTTCAGTGAAGAAAGCCATATACACCCAGAGAGAGGGATGTGAAATGTGGACCACAACATAACATTTTCATGTTCTCTATTGAGGTTTGCTTGCATTGTATTTCCTTTATCGGATTATTATTTCTTGTAGATACGATTCCTCCTACACAAAAAATGTTATGTGGCAATAACTATACATATATTTGATTTCTTAAGTATTCTAGCATAATTATCATGTAGTGGGTATCCTGCCATTTAGGGGAGGGGTGGGGAGTAGGGGGGAAAATTTGTAACAGAAAGCTTTGTAAGGGTTAATATTTAGGAATTACCCATACATATGTTTTACAAATAAAAAGTATTAATAAAATAAAAAAAAAAGAAATCGTCCTGCTGGTCGTTTCTTACAGAGCAATAATATTCCATAACATTCATATACCATAATTTATTCAGCCACTCTCCAATTGATGGGCATCCCTTCAGTTTCCAGTTTCTAGCCACTACAAAAAGGGCTGCCACAAACATTCTTGCACATGTGGG
Organism: Myrmecobius fasciatus; assembly: GCA_023553655.1. Classification (NCBI taxonomy): domain Eukaryota; kingdom Metazoa; phylum Chordata; class Mammalia; order Dasyuromorphia; family Myrmecobiidae; genus Myrmecobius; species Myrmecobius fasciatus. Next base: position 112,518 of record JAJPUD010004972.1, on the reverse strand, counting down.
TCCCTTTCCCTCCTCAAAATCAAAGGGCCAATTCTAATTTTCAGAGAATTATTTTCATCTTGGAGACTCTATTTCCTTTTCTAGTTGGTTAATTTTTAAAAATATGCTTGTTTTACTTAGATTTAAGAAAAAATTTCTCCTCAATGTCTCTCATCTGATTTTTAATTCTTTTTAATTTTTTTGCTGAGGCAATTGGGGTTAAGTGACTTGCCCAGGGTCACACAACCAGGAAGTGTTAAGTGTCTGAGACCAAATTTGAACTCAGGTCCTCCTGACTTCAAGGCTGATATTCTATCCACTGCACCATCTAGCTGCCCTGACTTTTGCATTCTTTTTTGAGTTCTATAAATTCTCTCTGGACAGGGAGCTATTTAACATTACTCTTTGGGGCAGAAGAAGCTTTTTATTTTCACCCTCCTCTGAGAATGAACTCGCTATTCACACATATCAGTGTGAGCACCTCTGATCCTGGGGTGGGGGGGATGGTACCTCTGGATTCACTCCAGCTCTCCCTCTGACCAGGAACTCCAAACCAAAAACTGCCCTCCTGAGGTGCCAGTCCCACCGTTTCTGCACTCACTATGTGTGCTGGTTCCTTCCTGCCCATGGCCTCTGCAGCACGGCTGGGCCTGAGGTTCCCTCAGACCCCCAACTCCTCACACACTGCGGCCCCTGCTGAGGCTCCAGCCAAGCCAGGCTGGCCCCAGGGGTCCCCACTTGGTCTTTCTGCCAAGCTAGCCTGGAAGTGTTTGCACTTCCCTCTGGTTAATCCCTGGCCTCTAGGCTTTCTTTGAATCTTCTTGGATTGTACCAGGAGGCCCCCTGTGCTGCCCCAAATCTTCTTGATTTTTTTGAGTCTATGTTCACCCGAAATTTTTGCTCTGTTTGTGGGGGGAATCTGGAGAGCTTGAAATTTGCCTGCCTACTCTGCCATCTTCTCAAAATCTTCTCCCTACCTAAGAGAAGAAAAGACACATACATCTCTTCAATATTTTAATTTCTTCAAATTGTGCCTTTGACACTGGAAAATCTCATACGTGTGTAAGATTCAATCAAAATTAGTCTTAATATTAAAAACTTATTGGTCCCTGTCATTGGAGGATAGAATCATGGTCCCTAAAACCACCATTTAAGGGGAAGGTCTTAGAACAGTCAGCTCCTTATTTCCCTGTTTTGGGACTTTGGACTTCTTTATATTACTATGCCTAGTGCCTTTTCCCAGGCCTTTTCATTTTCCTTTTATACATCTTCCCCTCAATAAATTGTAAGCTTTTTGAGGGTAGGAACTACTTTTTAATTTTTATTTATATCCCCAGTACTTAGCACAGTACCTGTCACATAGTAGATGCTTAATAAATGTTTATTGACTATTAAAAAATATAAGAAAAACAGGAAAGAAGTAGGAGATTGGCTCTGTTCTAAGGATTTTAAGAAAGAAGAGAAGGGAAAGTAAAAGGGGGCATACACTAGGGTAGAAAGGGAGAGAGGGAGAATTTGCTACTTCTTATATTTGGAGAGTGTTAAAAGAATATACAGACTTTTAGGAAGGCAGTGGGGGAGTAGGCATCAAATGAACCTGTTATGAACAACAAACAAAAAAAAAGTGTTGAATACACATTTAGAGAAATTGGTCTAAAAATACATCAAACTCAACCGGGAAACAAGTGGGAAGGGGTGGTAAAGAGGGAAGATAAATACCTGGGATGGAATGATCACAAGGAAAACAAACCTCCAGATTTTTGAGTGGAGCTTAAAAGGGGAAAAAAGAAAGAAAGTAGAATTTAAGTGAGGGACTTAGGCCACTTCTTGTAAACATATGGAGAATGGCTGAACAAATTGTATATGAAAGTACTGGGTTATTATTGCTACATAAGAAATGGTGAAAGAAATTATTTTAGAGAATACTGGACAATAATGTTCATCCTTCCTTCAGGATGAAGACCAATGGCATCACAAAGGTAACATTTTGACTTGCACAAGAATTGGCTGAGTGGGGCAGAGTTATAGAACCACATCAGTCTCTCCTCCATAGTCATCAAAGTCCACTGGCAAGACAAAGGTCAAGACAACTGGCTATGGTCTGGGATTTAGTGAGTAGCCTTGGCCTTTCTAAATTAAAGTTTTTCCCAGGTCTCAATTTGTCTGAGGCCATGCCCATTCAAACAAAAGATGATCAATTTACCATCACAAAGATATGAATCTGGGAGGGGAAGATTCTCATAGTTTCTGGCCAGAAGAAAAAACAATTACTATTTGCACTCATTCTAATATAAGAAAACCTAAATTATGAGGTTTGAGTTGGGACTATTTTTGTCTATTCAATGAAATCCAGAAGGCTTTGGGTTTTAAGGTGAAATCAAGTAGCTCCAGTTAAGACAATCACTTTTTAAAGGCCTGTCTTTTTGGAGCTATGTTTCAAAAAATAAAAAATGAAAACCATGAAGAACAAAAAGTAAATTGTCTGAGCTTAAAAAAAAAAGGAGGAAAAATAGGAAAAGGAAGAACAAGAACAAGAAGAAGGAGGAGAAGAGGGAAAAAAAGAGAAGAAATTACAGCATTCCCAACTTTTGCTTAAATTGGCAATGTCCCAGAGGACAATGACTATTACACTCAGATAACGTGGTAAGCCCAGTTAATACAAAACACCTCCATGCAAATAGTAAGCTTAAACTGGACCACCATAATTGCAGCGAGGCATATGTTTTAGAAATATGTGTGACAAGGTTTAACTCACAATATCTGCTCTGGAAGTCCTCTCTATGTAGAGACAGAACTCTTATTGTTGCTTGACCTTTGTTCTTCAGACAATATGAACTGAATCAAAATAAAGTGAACAAAATCAAAGAACAGTTTATACAGGGACAATAAAAAACACTGGAAAAGAAAACTACTATGAAAGACTTGAGTACTGACAGATCATGATTCTAGAGGTCCTATATAAAGAAGCACATTTCTCAATGGACGTGGTATACGAAAAATACAAAGAAATACAAAATTTTTTTGGACATAGTCATTGTATGGGTTCATTTTGCTTGACTTCTTTGTTACAAGTTTTTAGTTATCTTTTTTTCCCCTTTTTTTATTCTAAGTTAATCAGAGGGTTAGGTTAGCAATAGAGAGAAAAAAGGGAAGGGGGTCCATTCTAAATTTTTTTTTTAACAGAAAACAGAAAGATGATCAGAAGGAAGCACTAACAAACAGGACAGTTTTGATAGTAATATGTAGACTTTGTTTTATATATATATATATATATGTACATATGTATATATATTTAATTTAAAAGCATGCAGCATGAATCAAGATTCACGTTTCTCACATAATTCTCTTTTTATGATCTGCTGTGTGTATGGAAATAATTTTTTTTTTTGATGGCCAAGTTCAGAACAAGTTTCGTTTTGTTTTTAAAGAAAATGGATTTGGAGTCGAGTACTATGGCCAAATTTTTGTAGTGTTACTTATTAGCTGTTTTGCTTTTGGCAAATCCCTTAACCTCCATGAGCCTTAGTTTTCACATCTGTAAAATGGATATAATTATATATTATTCACAACACTATTGTAAGGATCAAATGATATTTGTATGTATAAACATTTATATATGTATATATATAAATATTACATAACACATAAAGTGATACCTAAATATTATTATTAGAAAAAAATATATGTATATGTTTCTATAAGCAGCATGATCAAGGTGACACAATGGATAGAACATGAGACTTGGAGTCAGGAAGACCTGAGTTCCATTCTTGCTTCAGATATTTACTAGTTTTATGATGTTGGGCAAGTCATTTAATCTGTGTTCCTCAGTTTTCTTATCTGTGAAACAGGAAAATAATCTCTATTTCACAGAGTTGTTGTAAGGATAAAATAAAATAACACGTGACATGTTTTGCAAATATTGCAGTTCTACATGGATGCTAACAATGATGATGATGAAAATATCCTGCAATTGAATCAGAATAACTACTAACCTTGCAAACTAACTAACCCATCTCCTACCTGAACAAGAATCTCCATCTACATCATACTTAACAAATGGTTATCTAACCTTTGCTTGAAGTGAAGAGAAACCCATTACCTCCAGTGGCAATCCATTCCACTATCTGCCAAATTAAATTATAAGCAGGTACAGCCCCTCTCTTCTGTAGCTTACAAATCCTTGTAAAATAATAATTTCTAGTACTTTATGATTTATGAAAGATCTTCCTTCCTCAAAGTAACCCTATGAGGTAGGTAGTGTAGGCATTATTGCAGGTGGGGACACCAAAATTCATAAACTCACCCAAGACTTAGAACAAGTAAACCTTGGAGTCCAAGCCATCTCATTCTGGTGACAACAGTTTTCTATAAGCAGCAGAGAAAGAAATTAATATTTCCAAAGTCCTTCTGACCCCCAGGGCAATGTTCTACTTACCACAACACACTAAAGCACCCATATATCACTTCTTTGTTCCCAGACTGGGTTTCTTATTCATTAATAATGGTTCTATGTTAGAGACAGGGGCAAATAAAAAATGAAATTGTTAATGTGCATATAATGTTGAAGTTTATAGGGCATCTTCACCACAAACTTATAAGGAAAGTTAAGTGAAGATTTTTAGTCCTATTTAACAGATAAGTAAATTGAGGGTTGAAGAGATGAAGTGACTTATCTAAGGTTTACACAATTAATTTATAAGTTTAGATTGTAGATTTGAGCCCAAATCTTCTGATTCCAGTTTTCTTTTCAATAAAACACAACAAGACAAGGTCCATATCCTTATGAAGAAAAGTCTAGATAGAAGGCAAGTTAGAGGGGTATGCAGAAAATGATAGTATATTACAGTAGAGAAGTACAAAAGGCTATGTGGAACTTATCATTTATTTCATTGTTCAGACATCTATCGGAGACAGTAGTTACCAACTTGAGGAGCACTGGGTCAATATCGGGGAATCCCTCAAGCAACTGACATTTTAGTTGGACTTTAAAGAACAAGTAAGAAAAAGTAATCGAAAGATGTAGGATAAAGAGAAGTTATTTCCGCCATGACAAACAGAATAAGCAAAAACAAAAAAGTGAGAGAATACAAGATAAGTACTTAGAGAAGAGGGTAAAAACAGGATGGTAGGAGGGTTTCCAATTCCAGAATGAAATCATGCTAGAAAGGAGGGTAAAATGGCAGCAGGTTGTAGAAAGCCTTGACTGGTTCGTGATAAAAAATAGGATGCCATAAAGCACACAGAATGGTAGAACACAAATATTAGACCGGGAAAGTATCCTTTAAAATGATCTAGACAAAATTATTTTAAAGATGGGGAAACAATCTATTGCCTATACTATTTAGTTCCCGTTTTAGATTGTTAGGGTTCCTTTTTCAGCCTCTGTGTTCACTCTCCACTGCTTCTTTTCCTGTTTCTCAAAGTCTATATTATAGTGAAAATATTGTTATTCATATTTTGCTTTCAAAAAGGACCAGTAACATCTATAGTGAAAATAACTGTGGCCTGAGACTAGCTCACTTTGTGACGTTGATTCTCAGTAAATCATTTCAGCTGACTAATGGTAAATACAATAGTGTCTTGTGCTTTTTAATTAATTTTGCATATCACCAACTAGACTCTAACTTTCCTGAGAAAAACAGAATGTTGGGTTGGAAAGAACACTGGTTCTGGAATCAGTAAACTGGGGAATGTGTCCCAGTTCCTCTACTTAACTAGCTGTTTGACTTTCATCAAGTCCTTTCTCTTCTCTGCTCCTGTTTCTCATCTGCAAAATGGAGGTAATAATTTCCATCCTACTAACTTTTATAAGGAAAAGTATCTAAACTAGAACCCATGAATTCTTATCTAATTTTGGCCTGTAACAGCTAGGTCAGATTGCTGTCTGCCAACTGCTAAGGTGATTAATAAAACCCTAGTTAATTAATAAGAAAAAATTCCCTCTTGGCTCACTTTACAGTAGAGAGGCAGAGAAAATCTTATGCAAAAAGATGTAAATTACATTGTTGTTGTAGAAAGAAGACTTTCTCCTTTCTCTATCCCATTGGAAGAGACATCCTTAGCCTGGCATTTGAGGGTTTTCATAACCTGATCTGAGTCTACTTTTTCTGCTGCAACAACATGTTCCCTTTCAGAATCATCTCTTTCCTCTAGCCTTACTTCCTCAGTGTATCCAATGCCACACCTTAGTTCTAATGTCTTTCCTAGTTCCAAAGTTTGATTTTCTAACATCTCTTACATTCTATGCTCTGAAGTCTCTTCGGGTTCCAACATTCCATGATTTTATGATTCTAAATCTGACCAAAAAAGAAAAATCCTGATATCTTTCCTCCACGACCTAATGCTGACTCCCTGTGGTTATCTGAACAATTTTCTCCCTGATAATAGGCCTTGCATAACTGTAAAATGAGAAGGTTGGTCTAGGTGATCATTTAAAATTGCTCCATACTCTAACAAGGAACCCTCATATAGATTGCTTTAGGTGATCACTAAATGTATTTGGGTTATGAAAGACGAAGTAATAGGCTTTACTCCAAACAATCAATCCAATCAATTAACAAGTATTTATTAAGAGCTTATATGTGCTAGCAGAAAAAAAAAAAAAAAAAAGTAAAAAAGTCCCTGTCCTCAAGCTTATATTCTCTCTGGGAGGCAACATATACCTATAGAAATATATACAGATTTGACACTATCCAGAGAATTTTCTTAATCTTCATTCCTTTCTGTTCTTGTTATACAGGATGTCCTGAAAGTCTTAGTTCAGTTTTAAGGTATTGAAGGTTAAAACTGCACTAAGACTTTTGGGGAACAGCCTGTATAACTCCCTGGAATTATACTTCTAATTTAGATTAGCAGAGCCAGAGCACCTTTCTGAATTTTCAGTACCTAAAAATGTTTTCAGCTATTACATTCACTATAAATTAATAGTCTAATATCTGTCAACCCACCTGGATGGCAAGAATTCAGGGTTGACAGATATTAGTCTATTAAAAACCTTCACCCAGAATACAGCATGGGTTAATATTATCTTTTTCCTTGAAATTTCAATTTAATTAAATCACAGAATGCTAAAAGTGGAATGAACTTTAGAACCTGATGTTAGAACTTTGTTAGAACTGAAACATATAGTTGGAGCTGAAAGGAGTCTTCAAAATGATATAGTCCAACTGCAGTCAGTAAGTCAATAAATAATTATTAAATGTTTAGTATAGGCCAGACATTCTTCTCTAAGCACTGAGAATGCAAAGAAAGTTAAAAAACAGTCTCTGCCCTGAAGGAGCTCACATTCAAATCAAAGAGACAACATCCAAACAATTATGTATAAATGAGCTATATAGGAGACATAGGAAATAATCAAGAAGTGGTTGGGATTTTAGTTGAGACTTGAAGCCAAAGAAACTAGGAGGTGGAAATAAGGAGGAAGAGCCTTCCAGATAGGAGAGAGAGCCAGGAAAAATGACTGGATTTGGGAAATAGAGGGTCAGTCAGTCAATCAGCAAACATTTAAGTGTTCACTAGCTACCAGACATTCTGTTAAGCATAGGGGATCAAAAGAAAAGCAAGAAGTAATTCCTATTCTCAAGGAGCTCACATTTAAAGGGTGGAGACAACATGCAAACAAAATATACAGATGCAAACAACTAAGCTTAGACAAGATACATACAGAAGAGATGGAAATCAGTCTCAAAGGGAGGGCACTAGCAGTAGAGGGAGAGACAGGGAAAGACCTGAAAAAAGTGAGAGGTGAACTGAGTCTTTTCTTATTTACAAGATGAGGAAACAATGTCAGAGAAGGGGAGCATTTTCCTCAAAGTTCAATATCTAGTTAAAGACTTCAAAGCAGTGTGAGAAGAGTCCTTGATTTGGCCTTGTAATTGAAATCTCAAATCTGTCACATGACCTGCCTAATCTTTGGTGAGTCACTAACTTGGCCCTAACTTTCTTGTTAATAAAATGAGGAGGTTTATAAAATGACCACTAAACCATTATGAACATAACTCATCTAACTACCCATCCCAAGGTCTTTTCATTCAACATTTCATCAGACACACCTTACAGGTCTGGGATCTCCCATAAATAAGAAGTATTTTTAAGGCAAGAAAAATAAAGATTTCATTCAAATCTCCAATATTGTGAAGGCAACTGGCTGGTACAGTGGAAAAGACACTAAACCTGAATTCAAATCCAGCCTCAGATATTTATTGGCTGTTTGACTCTGAGCAAGTCATTTAACCCTGTTTACCTCAGTTTCCTCATCTTTTAAATGAGCTGGAGAAGGAAATGACCAACCATTTCAGTATCTTTGACAAGAAAATCCTTACTCCTTTTCTTATTCTGTCTTACTAAAGTGTCCTACTCTTCACAAGACTGAAACAAATGAACAGCAACAAAAATTCATGTGAGCTTAAGCAATCACTTAACATCTCTGCACTTTAGTTTCTACATTTGTAAAATGAGAGAGATGGACCACATAGTCCCTGAAGTTCTTTTTAGCTCCAGATCTATTACCTTAGAATCCTCCTCCAAATATAAAGCATGGAAAAGTCAATGTGCACCACTCAGCTAATAAATGGAATGATAGGGACAGGAACTAGTTCTGTTATTTAATTAGCACAGGGGAGTAATAGGTGAAGAAACTACCTCCACCTATGCAGATCACAGCTTTCTCAATCTTCCTGGCTTCAAGGCCAGTTCTCTATCCACTAAAGGAGGCAGCATCCCTGGAGTCTCTGATGTGTGTAGCACAAAATTGTTCATAAACCTAATGTTTCTTTTTGCTATTTGTTTTTTTTTCTTTAAAAAGAAAAAAAATAGCATTAGCAAGAGAACTTTTTATGTGAACAAATAAAGCAAGAATTTATAGTTTCTTATAGTTACTTTTGCTTATGTTTATAATTTGTCTATTCAAATACTTTGTGTGCCATTATTTTCTGAGATCATTATAGTTAGATATTGCCTCTATATGATCAACCATTTTTATTTTGTCAATCATATTACTGAAAGTTGTATTAAAGAGGAATGAAATATAATTATAAAGATCAGGAGAGCTTTATCCAGCAATCCACATTCCAAAATAGTGAAGAAAGGTATCTGCTCTTTTTATCTAGAATTGAGGCTTATAGAGTGCCAGACAAGGCTTTAATCGGCGCCTCTAAGTTCATCCATCACATGGAGGACAATATCACCTCAAATCAAAAGAAAAATGTATTTGTGGCTTTGAAGGAAAATCACTTTCAGAAAAATGCTGGCTCCAACATCTGAAGCTTTCCTAAGTTCTATTTACTTAAAGCAGAAAGAAAAAACTATCAGGTCAAAAGCCAAGGTCTGTGATAGGCTTTGCTGAAAGAGGGCTTTCTTTTATATGACCCAGTAACCACAGATGCATATGGGGTACAAACTGGGAGCTCAGCAAAACATTGAAGCAGTAATACTCCTTTCTACCTGTCCCATTTCTTTGGAATCTATCTACTACTTTCCATTCCTATCCCCACTACTCAAAAAAAAAAAAAAAGACCTTCATCTCATGTTACCTGGGCTACTGCCTGCCTCCTACCTAAGGGAGTATCTTCCTTCTTCTGACAAAATCATCTTTCTAACACACAGGTCTAAGCAAGTCACTCATATTTTAAAAAATCTTCAGTAATTTCACAGAGTCCACCAAAATCATAAGCAGCAGTAGCAGCATCACCACCACAATCTTTTTCTTCATCATCATCATCATCTTTTTCTTCTTCATCATCATCTTCTTCTTCCTCTTCCTCCTCCTCTTCCTCTCTTTCTCCTACTCCTCTTCTCCTTCTCTTTCTCCTCTTTTCCTCCTCCTCTCCTCCTCCTCCTTTTCTTCCTTCTCCTCCTCCTCTTCCCCCTCCTCCTTATTTTCCTCCTCCTCCTCCTTCATTTTCTTTTTCTTCTTCTTTTTCTTCTCCTTCTTCTTCTTCTTCCATTCAAGGATCCATACACACCCAGAATGAACTTCTCCCCTCCAAGTACCCTCCATTTTTATCTATTATAATTTTTCTCTTCGTTCAAGGCCCAGCTCAAGCACTATCTCTTTCCTGACCACCCACTAGTTTCCAAGTAATCCCACTTTGACTTGATCCCCTTTTCCTCCTCTATACACATTTCACTTACCTTTATACCACTGTTATTTTTACCTTTCTTTCTCATCTGTTAAATTGTACCCTTGAGGACAGAGCCTGGGTTGTCTAAATATGTGTCTCTACTACCAGATCAAGGACTTATACCTACTTGAGGATTAATTAGTGTCTGTTGAATTTAATTTAAAAATTAAATACATAGCTAAAGGAGGGAAATGGAAATGGCTTCAAAACAGGCCATTCTACAGAAAGAAGCATTACTTTATGGGTCCTGTATGGCTATTGTAATCAAGACTACAAGAAGAAGCTCAGAAGCTTCTTCAGAAAAGCAGCTGTGGTAGGTCCTGCCAATCTGGAAGGGACAGCTGGGGGTGTTGTGGATAAGGTGCTGAGCTTGGAGTCAGTAAGACTCATCCTCCTGAGTTCAATTCTGGCCTTAGATACTTGTGACCCCTGGCAAGTCATTTCACCCTGTTTGCCTCAGTTTCCTTATCTATAAAATGATCTGGAGAATGGAAAACTGCTCCAGTATCTTTGCCAAGAAAACTCCAAATGAAGTCATAAAGAGTCAGACAGGACTGAAAATGTACCATTTGAGGCAGCTGGGTGGTTCAGTAGGTAGAGTGCTAGGCTTGGAGTCAGGAAGACCTGAGAGACTTATTAGCTGTGTGACCCTGGGCAAGTCACTTCATCTACTAGATAAGGAAATGGTGCACTGCTCCAATATCTTTGCCAAGAAAACCCCATGCATAGCATGGAGTGCTATGTATGGTCCTTAGAATCATAAAGGTCATACCTGACTGAACAATAACAACATGTGCCACATTCTGTGCTAAGTGCTAGGAATTCAAAGAAAAGCAAAAACAAAACAAAACAAAACAGAAAACAGACTCTGCTCTCAAGGAGTCTAACCTTAGAACATAAAACATGGGAAAATTAGAACCAGAAGGAATTTAAAAACCCAATGTTGGAACACAGAAAGGAGTATGTTAGAACTTTAGAGCCTTAGAACATGTAATGTGAGAACACAAAATACAGAATGTTAGAGCTTAAAGGGACTTTTGTCCATAAAGTGTAAAAGTGTAGTGGACTAGTTCTTCTGAGTGAAATAAAGGCTTACATCGGCAAAGTTGCCTATGGCCTAAGGAGTCAGTCTGGGGATATTTGGTTACACTGCTCTTGTGAGTGAGCAAGATCAGAAGCTATTCTAGGAAGCACCCCAGGAAATGAGCCAAAAATCATAAATAAAAGAAGTCAAACAGGTCTAGTGACCATATCAAATTTGATGTTCTGGAAGTACATGGTAAATAGAATATCTTAGGAGAAATAGTTATTTAAAAAGAGAAAGGAAAAATGTAGTTGTCCTAGGTGGTATATTAGATTAAAGAGTGGATTTTGAACTAGAGGATCTGGGTTCAAATCTTGACTTTGCTACTTAATGTGTACTGGATTAATTCATATGACCAATCTGTGCTTCAGTTTCTTCATGTATAAAATGAAGGATTGGATTAACTATATCAGATTTTTAACGTGTGTGTGCGTGTGTGTATGTGTGTGTGTGTGTGTGTGTGTGTGTGTGAGAGAGAGAGAGAGAGAGAGAGAGAGAGAGAGAGAGAGAGAGAGAGAGAGAGAGAGATTTTTTTGGCAGCCCAGGGAAGCCAATGGATTCTTCAAAATAATGTTTTAGGAGTATAAAAAAAAATAATGCATATGATGCAAAGAAAACCCAACTTATTGAACTATAGTTACCAAGATAGCTTTCAAAAAAAGTTTGCAGATCCCAGGGTAAGAACCCTCATTCTATTAATATCTAAATTTTCTTCCCACTATAAAGACTATAAGAATTAACTGTAAGCAGTGGATGCTGGTGAGAATAACCCAAGCAAAGTTCAGGAAAACCTGAAGGTTTGCAGAGACTAAAAGACAGATATCCCAGGAAAAGGTGGGAGATGTAAGTACCTTAATTGCAAAGGAAGAGGTTGGAAAAACAATGACATTCCTCCAGTGCATAGATTACATTCACACCTTTGTCCTTAGCTACTCAGCAACTTAAGAGTCACCAAGAATGATGAGAGGTGAAAAATGACTAAACTGAATTTATTCATCCCAAGGCAGCATCATTAGCTTACAGAGAGGAAAATTGAGTCAGAAATAATTAGTTGAAAAGCTAAGGATAGTTCTCTTGCTGACCCAGCTGGGTAACTCTAGCTAAAGAACAGTACCGTTGGTTTGAGGCCCTGGCTGAAAGTGGAAAAAAAAATTGCAACTGCCCATTGAAGAGTAAATGCTAGAGATCAGCATGTAAGTCTAGCAGAGATACCTCACCCTGATGAGGAAGCTGTACAGTCAACCTAGAGTATTGTCTGACCCCACCTATTTATTAGCCCCAGAACCTGGTGAGAAGCTAGCATTGTATCTGGATTCTTGACCACTCTTCCACTTTCCCAGATTTCCAGATGTTTGTAAGAGACATGTTCAATTAGTTGTCAACTGTAATCAATTCTACATATACATCTCTTGTACCTATCTCCTCTAAACTCACACTCTCCTTCAATTACTTTGTAATTGATGATGCTCTCCTTGTACTGTTTTGGAACCATATTGTTTTTGCTATGCTATTTAAATAAATAACTTCTTAAAGAACTAAGCCTATTAGCTAATTAAGGGGAAGCATGGGGACAGCTAGATGGATAGAACACTGGAACTGCAATTGGGAAGACTCAATTTAGTGAGTTCAAATCTGGGTTCAGTCACTTACTGTGTGACTGTGGGCAAATCAATCCTGTTGCCTCAGTTTCCTCATCTGTAAAATGATCCAGAGAAGGAAATGACAAGGATACTCCTATATCTTTGCCAAGAAAACTCCAAATGGGGTCACAAAGAATCAGATACAGCTAAAAAATGACCCAGCAAAATACCAGTGGAGGCTCAAGAACTAGCACTGGAGACTCTAGATACCTACAGAGTTTCTACCAGAATTCTGGGAATAGTAACAGTATTCTTCTAGGAACCTAATCAACCAGTGATTAAAAGAACTGGGCAAGTGAGCCTCAAGGGGGTTATGGAGTTCATAAGATTGAGCAGAGAAGTTACATATTCAGACATGTGCTTTACCTTCAGCAATCAAAGAGATGATGATGAATCCTAGTGTGGAAAGAATTTTTTTATATTGATTTAAAAAAAATTTTATTATAGCTTCTTATTCATAAAACATATGCATAGGTAATTTTTCAACACTGACCCTTGCAAAATTTTCTGTTCCAAATTCCCCCTTCCCCCTTCCCCCTCCCCTAGCTGGCAGGTAGTCCAATACATGTTAAATATGTTAAAATATATGTTAAATCCAATATATGTATACACAGCTATACAGTTATCTTGCTGCACAAGAAAAATAAGATCAAGAAGGAAGAAAAAAAACTTGAGAAAGAAAACAAAATGCAAGCAAACAACAACAAAAAGAGTGAAAATGCTATGTTGTGGTCCACAATCACATTCTACAGGCCTCTCCCTGAGTGTATATGGCTTTCTTCACTGAACAATTGGAATTGTTTTGAATCATCTCATTGTTGAAGAAAGCCATGTCCATCAGAAGTCACATCACATCACATAATCTTGTTGTTGCTATCTACAATATTCTCTTGGTTCTGTTCACTTCACTCAGCATCAGTTCACAAAACTCTCTACAGGTCTCTCTGAAATCATCCTGTTGATCATTTCTTACAGAACAATAATATTCCATAACATTCATATACCATAATTTATTCAGCCATTCTCCAATTGAAGGGCATCCATTCAGTTTCCAGTTTCTTGTCACTACAAAAAGGGCTGCCACAAACATTCTTGCACATGTGGGTTCTTTTTATAGAAAAAACTTGAGGCAAGAAGACCAACTAGAAAGTCATTGCAATGGTCCAGGTGAGAGGAATTAAGAGCCTGAACTAAAATGATTACTGTGAAAGCAAAGAGAAAGGAACATAGCTAGAGATGTGTAAAGAAAGAAATGACAAGGGCTAACAAATAATTGAATATGTAGGGGGAGGACATGGCTCTCTACAGCAAAGAAATGTCTCAAACCAGTTCCAATTGTTCAGTGAAGAAAGCCATATACACCCAGAGAGAGGGATATGAAATGTGGACCACAACATAACATTTTCATGCTCTCTAATGAGGTTTACTTGCATTGTGTTTCCTTTCTCTGATGTTCTTTTTTTTCTGGTAGCTAGGATTTTTCTTGCAAAACAACTTGTCAAGTATTTTATCATTATTAACATGTAGTGGGCTTCCTGCCATCTAGGGGAGGGGAGGGGACTGGGGGTAAAATTTGTAATGGAAAGCTTTGTAAAGATCAATGCTGAGGAACTACCCATACATATGTTATGCAAATAAAAAGCTTTAATAAAAAAAAAGAATATGTAGGGGGAACAAAAGAAAATGATCTCTCTGTCTCTGTCTCTGTCCCTGTCTGTGTGTTTCCCTCTGTCTCTTTGCCTTTATGACACTGTTCTTCCCTACTTGTCTTACTTGTTCGACTACTCAGTCTGTAAAATTTTCATTCATTTTCTATTATCTAAGCACGTGTGTACCTCAAAATTTTGTCCTGGATTCCTACCCTTCTTTGATTATCTTATCAGCTCCCAATATTCAATTATCTCTTTTTAGAGGACTTTCAAATTTTCTTATTTAGCCCTCATCCCTCTCCTGAACTTTGGTATTGCATTAACAATTGCCTACTTAATATCTCCATTTAGATGATTAAACCCTCCTACTTTCCCTCTTTCTGCTGGGGGCACAGTCAGGTTTCTAGTCATATAAGTATGCAAGCTCAGAGTGAGTTTTCATTATTTCCTTTCCCTCATTCTCCATATCCAATTAGTTGCCAAGAACCATTAATTCTACCTGTAAATATCTCTTGTATCTATCTCCTCCAAACTCACACATCTACCACTCTCCTTCACCTATATTTTGGCAATTACTTTGTAATTGGTGATGGTCTCCTTAACTTCCAACCTCTTGGTTCTTCTTAATTCTTTCTCCTCAACACAGATTCTTAAAGTATAGATCTAATAGCATAAAAAAAGTAGTTACATGTTCAATTATGTGATTGTAAGTAGAATAGGAGTTAAAAGGATGTAGAAACTGGTAAAAGCTAAAGAAGTCATGGACGGCTTCCTAGGAAAGGAATATCCTTGAAATAGATTTTGTTTTTAATTTTTTTCTTTTCTTATTGTGTTTTTAATTTAATAGAAAATAGAAAGGTAGAAAAGAAAAACAAAATTAAAAAAAAAAAAGCAGAACATTGTCATAAAGCAGAATGCCAAGGAAGGATTCAAAATATAACAATGAATTTCCAGTTCAAGAAAGGATATATAATAATAAAAGAAATTATATTCATGAGTGTTCATTTTTTCTTTACTTCCTTATAGGTAGTTCTTTTGTTCTCTGCTGAGCACCTTTTTTTACTTTGTTCTTTTTTTCTCCTTTCATTTCCCCCCTTCCCAACAGGCTATAGTTAAACACAGCTATATATAATAAATATGCACATACACATACATATATATATACATACGTAGAGCAACATGCATACATATCTACATATATTCAAACACACACACACATATATACACACATTTATCCAAATGTAAACAAGCATCTAAAACAATATTAGTATACATTATAAATTTCTCTCTTAATTGAATCTTCAAGTTTTACTGTGTCTAAGATCAATGACTACTAGCCATACAATTCCCAGAACCATGTACAAGGAGACGTATGAAGGCTGGTTCTAAGGCAAATACATGGATAGAAATGAAATACTATCCTCCATTTGTATAACTTTGTATAGTCTCCATTGAAGTCTTTCCTCAGTGCTTCATTATCACAAGGAAATGAAAATGGTTTCTCAGAGGCAATACTAAAAAGAGCATAGTTCCTATAAAGTATCTATCTAGGGGAGTATTTTTTATGGTGGTTGAATCAGTCTGGCTTATTATCATCCTGGTTCTATATGATAGTGGGTTTGGGGCCACATCAACTCATGAATATTATCCTCAAAATCGAAAGGAAGTTGTGATGTTCATCAATAAATCAAGGATCTTTTGAAGTATTGGAAAGGCTTTTCTTGCATTACCTCTTTTACATGCATTTTCTTAGAACTATAGACTTGAACTATTAATGAACTATTGAATTGAAGTATAGAGTACTAGAGCATAGTACATAATATGTTTGGAAGAGCTAATCCATAGAATTTTAGAGCTAGAAAGGACTATACAACAAAATATCCTGTAGTCTAATTTGTTCATTTGACATATGAAGAAACTAAGAGTCAAAAGAAAAGTGACTCACTAGAGATCACACAAATAGTAAGGGAGTGGGAATGGGAGCCCCCAAATCAACCAATCAGCAAGCACCATGAGGCCCTGATGTGGACTGAGCATATTATCAATTGGGGACTAAGCTACTATTCATTTTCATATCAGATCTCAGTAAATGTTTATTGAATTGATTAATTGATTGCTTAAACAAGGAATATTTCTAGAAGGTTATTGAATTGAATTGAATTGCAGTCTCTTTAAATAGTTTACCTTGGAATAATTATCCAGGAGAGGGCACTAAGTGCCAAGCAGGATGTGGCAAAAAAAAGTGGTGGAGGCCAGGAAGACAGACAGCATCCAGCATCCCTCCTATCCAACCCCTCTAGGATGAAAAATCCATTAGCTTCAAACAAGAAGCAAGTTAAGTGGGTTCAGACTACAAGGCTGTGGCAAAAAGCCAATTCTAATTCATCTAATGACACCATTGTCCAAATTTCATATTTCCAATACAATCCAACAAGCATTTATTAAACACCTATTATTTGCCAGGCAGTGTATTAAAGACTCTAAAGACACAAAGATAAAAAAGTGTGTCTCTGAAAAGAAATAAATATATGCATGGCATATTAAAAATGGATTATATTAATGATTTTTATTTTTTAGATCACAATAATTTCTGGATGATATATATCTATCCCAGAATTGAGTTTTCCTTTATGAGAAAGAAAAATAGTTAAGCAGAAACAACCAATGTACTTATCTGGCAACGCATTCAACACTCTGTCTCCATAATCCCTTGTTTTTCTGCCAAAAGAAGGGAAGTTTGTTTCATCATCTCTTCTCTGAGACCAATATTGGTTTTTACACTGACTCACAGTATGACTTCCTTTTAGTTAAAGGTGCTAATTTGAGCAGCATCTAATACTAGCATTTAGAAAGCAATGAATTAGAAGAAAGGAAACCTGGGTTCTTCTTTGAAACCTACCACTAACTAGATATGCAGGGAAAGTCACTTTAAACAATAAACAACCAAGTGAATTAATATGTACATAAATAGAAAAGTTTTTTTTTAAATTTCTAAAAAAAAAACCCAAAAAACAAAACAGAGCCAAGGGATCAATTTGCACAGTGACCTCAATCACATAAAGGAAAAGAGTATTGAAAACACATCAGAACTCTGAACAACACAGTGACCAAGCTTGATTTTAGAGAATCAAGGACAAAATCTGCCTCCCTCCTTTAGGCAGAGAGGGAGTGGACTAAAGGTGCTAAGTGAACTACGTGTCAGTCATGACCAATTCATTGGCTTACTTTGCTTAACTATATATACTTCTGTGTCACAAGGGAGGATTTTATTGGGAGAAGGGGAAGTCATTGAAAAGTGACAGCAGTGTGAAAAAAGTCATCAATAAAGAATTTTTTTTTTTAATGGAAGAGAGTCACTTAATCTTTTTGGATCTTTGTTTTTTCATCTGCAAATTGAGATGTTAGACTAGATGACCTCTGAGGTCCCTTCTAACTCTGAATGGATGATCCTATGATTCTTTAAGTCAATAATTCCACCACTGGAAAATAAACCTAGTTTGGAAACAAAGAATGGTAATATGGATATTTTAGAAGAGAAAGGGAACTGAGAGATGATAAAGAGCTGACCTAAAAAATACCCAGAGTCACACTATTGGTCAGTTGAGTGAAAACCAAGAAGAAAAGCAGCTAAAAATACAATCAAAAAATAGAAGGAAATGTATGTGCAGATAATACTGTCCTTTCTGTAGCAATAGTGAACAATGAGCTCTGAAGGAGTTTGACTTCCCTTCCCCTTTCCTTGCCGGTGACCTCCTGGGAGAGGTGGAAGTGGCTCTAGTTTCTCACCACAGCTAGGTGACACAATGGATAGAGCACTAGTCCTAGAGTCAGGAAGGTTCATTTTCCTGACCTTAAATCTGGGCACAGACACTTCCTAGCCATGTGACCCTGAGCAAGTCACTTAATCCTGTTTGCCTCAGTTTCCTCCTCTGTAAAATGAGCTAGAGAAGGAAATGGCCATCTACTCTAAGATCTTTGCAGGAAAATCCCAAACAGGGTCACAAAGAGTGAAAATGACTGAAAATGACCACCACCAACAAAAGCTTCTCACCACATGTCCCCAGCCTGACGTGGTGGTGGGTTGCTTCAGGATAAGGATGGAATAATTCTGCTTTGAGGGCTTGTAGTTTGTGACTAGGTGAGGTGGGAGGATGTGGGTAAGGCAATTTGTTCACCTTGAGCCTAACCTTGAGCCAGGGTCTCTTCCTATGACTATGAGCAGGAGTATTGCCTGGGGATATGTCATACCCCATTACCAGGATCTCTGCTTGTGACCTCTCCTTTCTCAGATTTCTGCCTCCACTCTACCCTTCTCTCCTCAATGAACAACTGTGACCCACGGTGAACAAAGGACCCATCATGAGGCATCCTACCCACTTCTCCTAACAGAAGGGTGATGAACTCAAGCTGCAGAACAGATAGACATTTTTGAACAAATGTAGGATTTTTTTTTTCCTTTTGCTTAACAATGCA
Organism: Myrmecobius fasciatus; assembly: GCA_023553655.1. NCBI lineage: Eukaryota > Metazoa > Chordata > Mammalia > Dasyuromorphia > Myrmecobiidae > Myrmecobius > Myrmecobius fasciatus. The sequence continues at coordinate 93,569 of JAJPUD010004972.1, read as the reverse complement.
CATTTGTTAAAAAAAATATTTTCTTTTTCTTTTTTCACTGAGGGAAAGTAGGTAGGAGGGAGAGAAAATAAAGGTTTGTTAATTGAAAACTGTTCAATCGACTCCCTACAATTATCAAATTGATTTTCTTAAAACATAAATCTGATCATGTCACTCCTCTACTCAAGAAACTTTTGTGGCTCCTTATTGCCTCTAGTACAAAAAACAAAATGCTCTGTTTGGTGAATATTTAAAGCCCTTCAAAATCTGATTCCAGGATTAGTGCATATTATTACCCTTCACATACTCTACATTTCTGCCTAACAAGCCTCCTTGTTCCCAAGTTTGGTATTCATATTTTATCTCTAAGGTTATGTGCAAACTATCATTCCCTTCCTAACCTTTGCCTCTTACAAAACCTAGCTTCTTTGCTCAAGTATCATGGGAAGCCTTTCTCAATCTCCCTAACTGTTGGTGGTTATCTCCTTAAATAATCATATATATGAGTGTTTGTATATGTTTATATGTTTACATATTAAACTCTACTTGAAGGGAAGAACTACTTTCCATTTTGTCTTTTTATTACACAGTGCTTATTTTTATTTTAATTTTTTAATTATAGCTTTTTATTTTTTAAATATATACATGGATAATTTTCAACCTTCACCTCTACAAAACCTTATGTTCTAATTTTTTCCCTCCCTTCTTCCCACCCCCTCCCCCAATTGGCAAGTAATCCAATATATGTTAAACATGTGCAATTCCTCTATCCTTATTTCCACAAATATCATGCTGCACAAGAAAAATCAGATCAAAAAGGAAAAATAAATGAGAAAGAAAACAAAATCCAAGCAAACAACAAAAAGAGTAAAAATGCTATGTTGTGGTCCACACTCAGTTCCCACAGTCCTCTCTCTGTGAGCAGATGGCTCTCTTCATCACAAGACCTTTGGAACTGGCCCAAATCATCTCATTGTTGATGATCTGATTCCATCGGAATTGGTCATTGTATAATCTTGCCATTGCCTTGTATAATGATCTCCTGGTTCTGGTCATTTCACTTAGCATCAGTTCATGTAAGTCTCTCCAGATCTTTCTAAAATCATCCATTGCACAGTGCTTTAAACACAACTGGTCTTTAATAAATGCTTATGAAATTGGTTTCTAGTCCCTTTAATTCCAAGTACCTGTCTGCAACTTCCCCTTCCCTCCATTCTTAGTTACTCTATTGGTGCTTCTCCCATTTCAAGGTTGTTCCTATGCTACCTACTGGACCTAGGCTTCCTTATTTTAGCTTTTCTATTCCAGCATTTCTGCCTATATATCTGTCTATATTTCTTCTTGTCTCAAGTCCTCTGCACATGTTAGTAAATGTTTTTAACAACTGGCTTTCAAAACAAATTATACAGTATAAGTCTGATGTGTATATTTCCATTTCCTCTATCATTTTCTTAAGTCTGAGCAGTCAACAAGACAATAAATCAAGCCCTGATTTATAGCATTTACTTATTTCTGACTGAAAGACTGAAGCTTTAACAATTGACTGTAGCAAGCGACATGCTCCTATCTTTACCCTGAGAGATTCTGCCTGTCGATCCATCTCAAGGCCTATCTGAAAGCTCTAAATCCTCAGGGTCCTTTCCTCCTCCATCCCCAGTCCTACATCCTCAGG
>JAJPUD010004972.1:68827-84331 GCA_023553655.1 Myrmecobius fasciatus | reverse complement strand
AAAACACAAAAAATTTTAGTATTCATTTTTAAAAATTTTGAGTTCTAAATACTTTTTTTCCCTTTTCTTCCATTCCTTCCTCATCCCTTGAGAAGACAAGCACTATGATATCGATTGTATATGTGAAGTCATGCAAACACATCATTGGAATGATTCAAGAAAAGGCTTAATGCCTATTGTCAGAATGTTGTCGGGAAGAGGGAATTCCTGATGAAGAAAATAGTTGCTATAATTGGTCTGGGAAGCCCCTTCCGGCTCTGAGATTCTATGACTGTATACCTATATAGATGACATTTTGCATCTCAAAATAGGGATGGAAAAGAAAGACTTCTAACAAGAGCTGTCTTGAAGAAAAGTTGACTTCCTTTGGAGATTGTGAATCCCATCTCTGGAAGTCATCAGGGAGAAGTTTTGTCAGAATGTTAAAGGGGATAGAGTACTTTACCTGAAGTTAGGAAGACCTGAGTTGAAATCTAGCTCAAGACATTTAGTAGCTGTGTGACCTTTGGCAAATCATATAACCTCTGTTTCTCAAGGAAAACTCAGTTTTCTCATCTGTAAAATGGGAATAATAATAGCACTTTCAGTGTTGTCATGAAGATAAAATGTGATAATATATTTTGTCAATTTTAAGGCACTATATAAGTGCTAGCTACTGTGATTATATTATAGAAGATAGTTCTATACAGGATGAGTTTCTAACTTTGAGATTCTAGGATTCCATGATTTGTCCCAGACCTACCTTGGTGGGGTAAAGGTAGCAGATTAGACAGTTCAGGGCTATTAGAGTCATAGATCATAAGATTTAGAGCCATAAAATTAGCTAGTTAACTCCCCTCCCACTTAGCCCATTTTACAGAAGGGAAAAATGAGGTGCAGAAAGGAGTGACTTATCTAAGGATACACAATAAGGAAGCAGCAGCAGAAGAATTCTAACTCAGTCTTCTGGCCAAGCACTGGGCAGGGGCAGCCCCAGCAGGGCTTAGGCTTCTAAGCCCAGGGCTTGGACCAGGCAGGCTTGAAGTCTGCTGGGAGCTATCTAACCATCTGGTCCCTCCCCTTCCTGGCCTGCTGGTGCAGGAGATATGACCATGTATGGTTTTAAGTAAATGGCTTCTCTCCCTCTCCCTCCCTCTCTTTCTTTTTAATCATGGGGATTCTGAATAATTTACCCGTGTGGTCGGCAGCTGACCACTGCATTCCAACCATGGGGGAAATCAATGGGATCAGTGGGGCCTGCTCAAGCCCCTGGGAGGCCATAAAGGGGCTGAGAGTAGGCAGGGATTATGCCTTGTCTGACCCACTATACAGCTTTAGGCATCTGGGTTCATGGGGGATGGCTCCTTCCCCCCACCCATTCAGCTGCCCCTTGGCAAACAACCCAGGAGCAAGTGTCAGAAGACTCAATGATGCCTTTTCAATCAGTTCCCCATGGTAGGGACTCACAGCACAGGATCCCTTCCATGGTTGTCAAACTCCAACTCACTACCCCCCGGCACCAAGCCATTTAACCTTACATCAAAATACCCTGTACCTTGTGAAATACTAGATTTTCTCCCTCCTACACTTCTTTCCTTTCCTTCCTTCCTTCCTTCCTTTCTTTCCTCCCTTCCTTTCCTTCCTTCCTTCCTTCCTTCCTTCCTTCCTTCCCTTCTCTTCCTCTCCTTCCTTGCTTCCTTCCTTCCCTCCTTCCTTCCTTCTTTCCTTCCTTCCTTCCTTTCCTTCCTCCCTTCCTTTCCTTCCTCCTTTCCTTTCCTTCCTCCCTTCCTTTCCTTCCTCCCTTCCTCTCCTCTCCTTCCTTCCTTCTTTCTTTCCAGAACCATAGAAACTTTGAGCTGTAAAGTTGTAAAGTTAAATTTTTCCAATGGTTTCAAGATTGAACCCAGTCTATATAAATCCAAAACTTTCATCCCAGGCTATAATTATCAGAAGTGGTATTCAGACCTAGGTCTTTTTGATTCCAAATTCAGTGACTTTCTATATTGCACTCTACAGGTTCCCAAGTATTATTATGATCATATTACATATGAGTAAACTGAGGCTAAAATCTGCTTCTCTTAATCTTCTACCCATTGATTCTAGTACAGAATCACAGAATGATTTTTAAGATTAGAAAATGACCTCATATCCTATGTAGTATAACCGAAAGCTGATTAAGAATCCCTCATATATCATTGAAACATTGTCATTTGATTTCCACTTGAATACCTCCAGTGATAGGAAACTCACCACTCACAGAGGTAGAGGTAACCATCCCACTTTTAATTTAGTTCCTCTAGAGAGGCAAAAGCTTTAAAGTATTATATAAATATTATTATTATTATTACATTTGTATAGTTCATTGTGATTTTAAAAGTACTTTATATCCATGATCTCATATGATCCTAATAACAGCCTTCTGAGGTAGGTAGTAGAAATGAGGCTCTTTCCATTTGACATATGAGGCAATTGAGGCTCAAAGAGGGAAAGCAGCAATAGTGATTATAATTATTTTTTTTATTAAAGCTTTTTAATTTTCAAAAGATATGCACGGATAATTTTGCAACATTGACCCTTGCAAAACCCTGTGTTCCACTTTTCCCCCTTTCCTCCCGCCCCCTTCCCTAGATAGCAAGTAATCCAATATATGTTAAACATGGTAAAAATATATGTTAAATCCAATATATGCATGCACATTTATGTAATTATCTTGTTGCCCAAGAGAAATCAAATCAAAAAGGAAAAAAATGAGAAAGAAAACAAAATGCAAGCAAACAACAATAAAAAGAATGAAAATGCTATGTTGTGATTCACATTCAGTTCCCACAGTTCTCTCCCAGGGTGTAGATGGCTCTCATCATCACAAGATCATTGGAACTGGTTTGAATCATCTTATTGTTGAAAAGAGCCACGTCCATCAGAATTGATCATCGTATAATCTTCTTGTTGCCATGCACAATGCTGGTTCTGCTCGTTTCACTCAGCATCAGTTCATGCAAGTCTCTCCAGACCTCTCTGAAATCATCCTGCTGGTCATTTCTTATTGAATAATAATATTCCATAACCTTCATATACCATAATTTATTCAGCCACTCTCCAATTGATGGGCATCCTTTCAATTTCCAGTTTCTAGCCACTACAAAAAGGGCTGCCACAAACATTTTTGCACATGTGGGTCCCTTTTCCTCCTTTACCGTCTCTTTGGGATGCAGGCCCAGTAGAAACATTGCTGGGTCAAAGGGTATGCATAGTTTGATAGCTCTTTGGGCACAGCTCCAAATTGCTCTCCAGAATGGTTGGATCAGTTTACAACTTTACCAATAATGTATTAGTGTCCCAGTTTTCCCACATCACCTCCAACATTCATCATTATCTTTTCCTGTCATTTTAGCCAATCTGACAGGTGTTTAGTGGTATCTCAGAGTTGTCTTAATTTGTATTTCTTTGATCAATTAGTGGTTTGGAGCATCTTTTCATATAACCAGAAATGGCTTTAATTTCTTCATCTGAAAACTGTCTGTTCATATCCTTTGACCATTTAAGTGATTATAATTATAGCAATTTATTAATAGTTCATTACAATTATTTTCATTTGACAAATTAGAAAACTGTGATCTCAAGGATAAGAAATAAGTTACTCAAAATCACTTCCCAAAGTAACATCATAAGATTCAAACTCCTGTAAGCCCATGCCTTCTGCCTTCAAGTCCAGGGTCCTTTTTGTTCCTCACTTCCTTTCCCCTACTATGAGTAGAAAAAAATTACTTTGAGGTAGATATGATCAGGGAAAACTTTCTGGTGCCTTTTGGGTCAAAGCCTTTCTCTTTGCCAAGGCACAGGAAACCCCATTCTGGAAATCTCCCTCTCTCCAGCACTGATCCCTTCAAATCCCTACTCTTTCACTTAGATTCAATTGTTTTCTGTTTTGTTCTCCTTTCTTATTGTCTACAAACATGCCATGTATCTCCCATCCTCAAAAAAAACTTTCATTTGATCTGCTCATTCCTACTAACTAATGTCTTATATATCTCTTCCCTTTTGTGGCTAAACTCCAGGAGAAGGCTATCTAGATCAGGTGCCCAGACTCTCTTTCTCTAATCCCTTCCTAACCCTTTATAATCTGACTTGCATTTTCATTATTCAACTGAAACTCCTCTCTCAAGAGTTACCAAATCTATTTTTATTGTAAAGTCTAATGTCCCTTCTCAATCTTCATTTTTCTTAACCTTTCTGCGGCTTTGACACAGAAAATAACCTTCTCCTCGATGCTTCCTTCTCTCTAGGTTTTTGTGACACTGCTCTCTTGCTTCTGACTTTTTTGATCTCTTCCTCTTCATCCCCTTTGGTGGATCTTCATCTGGGTCACAACTGCTAACATTCCCTAAGGAATTCTGGATTCTCAACTCTTCTTTCTTTCTACTATTTCACCTGGTGATCTCATCAGCTTCTATGGTTTAAGTGATCATTTCTATGAAAATGATTCTCAGATTTATTTGTCCAGCCCTAGCATCAATCTTGACCTCCGTTCTCTAATCCCTGACTGTCTTTTAGATATTGTGACCTGGATGTCCTATAGACACTTTAAATTCAACATGTCCAAAAATGAATTTATTTCTCTATTACTATTGAGAGGGCCACCATCCTTTCTAGTCCACTGGGCTTGCAATCTAAGTTATTCTTGACTTCTCACCAACTCTCATCCCCCATATCCAATCTATTGTCAAGTCCTGTAAATTTTACTCTTGTAACATCTCTCACATACACCCCCTTCTCTTCTTTGACATTGGTACAGTCCCTCATCATTGTATGCATGGAATATTTTAATAGCTGATGGTCGGTCTCCTGCTCAAGTTTTTCCTCCTGCCAATCCATCCCCCACCAAATTGGTCTTCCTAAAATGTATTGTTCAGGCATCTCTGACTCTTCATAACCCTGTGGACCACATTGTCCTTGGGGTTTTCTTGGCAAAGACACCAGAGTAATTTGCCATTTCTTTCTCCAGTGGATTAAGACAAACAGAGGTTAGATGATATATCCAGGGTCCTACAGCTATTGCCTGAGGTCAGATTTGAGCTCAAGTTTTCCTGACTCCAAGCCTAGTGCCCTAAACACTGAGGCATCTAGTTGCCTCCTTTCTAAAATGCAGATCTGACTTTATCACCTCCCTCTTTAATAAAAATCTAGTGGGTCCCTATTGCCTCCAGGATCAAACATAAAATTCTCTGCCTGGCTTTCAAAGCCTTTCGGAACCTGGCCTTTTATATCTTTCCAATCTTCTTACACCTTACTCCTTTTCACTTATTCTGAAACCTGGTGACATATGCCTCTTTGATGTTCCCTGCACAAAATGCTCGTCTGCCAAAGGCAAGCATTTTCACTGGCTGTCCCCGTGCCTGGGACAATGTCTGCCTCCTTAACCTGGCTGCCTTTAAGTCTCATCAGTAGTCCCACCCATAAGAAGTCTTTCTTAGACTTTAATGCCTTCCCTCTAAGACCACCTCCAATTTATCCTATCCATTTGTCCATGGTTGTTTACATGCTGTCTGTCCTATTTGACAGAATGAGATCCTGAGACCAGCATCTTTTTTTTGTATCTCCAGTGCTTAGCACCCTGCCCAGTCTCAGATAACATTTTAGTTATTTCTTGTATCCCTCTATACATTTAGGATGTAAATTGTGCATTGTAATTAATCCCCCTCTGCTACACTGTGAGCTGTCTTGAAATCCTTCCAGGCTCAGCAAAAGCTTTACACTCAGAAGGTGCTTAATAAATGTTTGTTGAACAAATATTATTCTTTCCTGATGAGGAAGCAACTTTCTTAAAACTCAGCTCCCATTTTCATGTTGCAATAATCCCTGATCATACTTAGGAGATCATAGGATCCTAGAGGGTTTAGGAATTGGAAAGGAATTTAGAGATCCTCTAATCCAGCTCCTTCATTTTACAGAGGAGGAAACAGATGAATCCCAAGGTCACAGAGGGAGTAAACAGAAGATTCAGGACTTGCATCCAGTCCCTAGGAATCCAAGCCTCTCCCTGCTCCCAGCTGTCTGCCTTTCCCTGTTTTCCCAGCTCCTCTGAATTTCTCACACCATAGCTTCTGTGTCCCCCACTTGACCTGACAAATAAACATAGCAGGCATCTTTAACAGCAATAAGGACAGGGTTATGAGTTTTTATTTATACCATTTGCTATTTGATAACCAAAATGTCGTCAGCTAATTCTAATTACTTATTTAAGGCCATTGATTCTTTGGGTTTCTGCTAGGAGGCCTAACGGAATTGTATGTCACACAAATAGCCCACTAGCTGCCTACAAATTAAGACAAGCAGACAGGCCTCTGCAGCCTTGCAATAACCAGGCAGAAGGTTTATTTTAGCCTAAGCTCGGTGTGAAATATTTATGGGCTGATTTAAATACCGAGGAGTTGTTGGTACCCGCAGCAGCATCCCTACCCACATTCTCCCTCTCCCCCATCCACTGCTTCTCATCTGTGTGCCAAGGCCAGTAACCTGGGCAGGGGTCCCAGGTCAACTAGATACTGGGTGGGAGGTGATGTCATACAACCCAGTGTCTATTTCCCATCTTCTTTCCTGGAGGCTGGAACGTTGAGTCAAAGAGACATGATACATTGCCAAGAGCCGAGGTATTAAAGCCAGAAGACCTGAGTTTGGGTACCTGCTCCATTTTCCACTAGCCATCTGAGCAAAACATATAAATTCTAGGTTGCAGCTTTTTATCTGTGAAGCAAGGATGCTAATATTTGCATTTTCTCTTCTAGAGGGTTAGTGTTTACAAAAGCTTTCAGAAAAGGGATACAGAAATGTAAATATTACAAGCCATAGACTGTTAGATTCATTTCCACCAGAATTTGTTAATCATCTGTTATCAATATGACATCAGGAATATAAACATAAAAATATAGTCTTGCCCTCAAGCAGCTTACATTCTACTGGAGGGTGCAACATATACACAGATAAGTAAAAACAAAACAGTTTGAGGAGATAGGCAGTAGCAGTGACTTGGGGGACAGTGATGATAGTGAGGCTCAAGAAGCACAATGCTAAGAAGTGACATTGAACTAAACCTTGAAAGAGTCTATCGTTTTTAAGAGGCAGAGGTGGGAATGGAGTGAATTCAGGGGAAGGGGGCGGAGAGGAGGTAATTCTATGTGCAAAAGCAAAGAGATAGCAGTTTGTTTATGAAAGAGAGAAGATGTATAGGATATAGGTATATATTATTACTTGAGAGAATAGCAAGGTTAAGTGAAATCTTTTAATAATGGGAAAGACCTGAACCTGCTCATATGTAGCAGAAATGAAACAATTAGGTAGCCAAGGAGAGATTGAAGATGAGAAGGAAAAAATTATTAAAGAAGGATAGTGGAAGTCATCAATGTCACCTTCCTTCCCTCCCTTGGCTCCCAGAATGCATGGATATTCCCTGCCTGTTTCTGGCCAACCTGTGTGACTCAGCATGTGAATGCATTGAAGAAGAAGAACTCTGGCTTTTCGAATCGTGTGATGTTTTGGAACACAGGGAGTGGTCCTTCCCTATCCTGTGATAGCTGCCATGCTGTATCTGGATTCTACATGGCTAGAAGCCTTAGCTTCCACAGCCCTTGCCAGGGCATTTTTCATCTCTGGCATACTCAAATACTAAATTGCACATGTGGTTGGCTAGAATCAGGTAGAGAATTCTCTTGTGGGTGGGTGGGCAGGCTAGCAAGCTCCTGGAAGAGTGGGAAAAGGATGAGATCAAGGGCACTAATAGAGAAGATGGCTTTAGCAAGGAGAAGAACATTCTCAGAGACTGTGACAATGGAAGAAAGAACAAGGGATAATTAGAAGGATCTGGGGCATGAGTAGGAGAAGGAACTTGCCACAGTTTGCCTTTCAGCAAAGAAGAAGAGGTACTCTTCTGAGGGATATTGGAAGGGAGTAGAGAGTGCAGGGGGAGAGAAGGCATTTAAAACAGTTCCCACAGCAAGTGTGATTGAGACTAAATCAAAGAACGAAAGGAAGAATTACTGTGCAGTGGTGAAAAGCCCAGAGCACACTTCTATAATTCCCCATGTAGACATGGCCAAGGAACCTGATTCTAGGAGAGTTTCAATGACCTATACTGGAGGTGCCTTGGGGAGACTTAGGAGGGTGTTCAGACATTCTATAACCAGTTCTGGTCTGCCATCCATGTGGCGAACGGCAGTCTCTTCAGTTTGCCTGGATTTGTTGAACCAAAACTAGGTGAGGGGCAACTTCAAAGGACCTCTTAATCCCCGGGTTTGATTTCTTCTTTGACTGACTTCTACCTGTGAGACAATGTCTAGCGAGAGACAATGCCATAAGAATAAAGCTTACCCTGCTTTGTTCTCTCTTTTAAAGTGACAGAGATGAGTGGGAGGCTATGAGCTTGTAGGTTTTCAAAGGTCAGGGGAGTGAGCCATCTGTGAATCTCCAAGAATGGAGGCTTCAGTTTGTGGCCTTAGAGAAGAGACCCTCCAGTCCCTTAGGGGGACATCAGAAAGGGGGCAAGCCTGACTCTTAGAGAAGGAGCCTGGAACATCCTCATTATTCCCAGTCAGTGCTTCAAGGACATGGGAGCATTGAATATATAGACATGGGAGGGGATGAGTATCTTTCAGCAAGAGCCAGGTTTTTATGAGGGCAAGAAAAGTCAAAAAATGTTAGAGGAAGAGATCTAGGATGACAGAATTTGTTAGTAATGAAATGTGCCCCCATTTCATTACCAACAAATAGAGAGTCAGGATCAGAAGGGAAGGGAAGAGAAGGTGGGGGGAGAGGGAAAGGAATAAGTATATAGTGCCTATTCTGTGCCAGATGTACTAAATTCTTTTTACAAATATTATTTCATTTGATCCTCACGACAACCCTATGAGGTAGGTGCTGTAATTACAACTGAGGAAACTGAGGCAATTAAAATAGAAGGACAGAGGATAGAAGAATGGGGATTGAAGAAGGTAGAACCCAGATGGACAAGGAAGAGAGAATAATTCTCTCTTGGTAGCAGAGGAAAGGTATTTTTTACCTAGCAGATATCAGTTATAAATCACAGGAATTAAAAGAGGAGGAGGTAGGAGTTTTCTAAGTATATAAGATCCCTGTGATGTTGAAGCTGGGCCTTCCATATAACACCTATATCAGCACATACATTCATGTTTTTCAAATCACTGGAGCTACAAGTCTTGATTAGACATCATGTTCTTTCTCACATACCAGTAGGGAGAGTGGGTTGTGTCTGAGTTGGTAAATACCTAGTGATGAGACCCCTGGGAGCCTGACTGAACTCACAGCCAATACATATCCAGACAATCTCTTGATTATTTTCGGGTTGAGCCTGGTATGGGAAGACTTTGTCCTAGATAGAATCATGGTGGTGAAAGCCCTACTGTTTAATGGGTAGAGTAGCTATGGCATCTATATGCACATGGCAGCAAGAACAGTGCTTGCCTGGGGGGCTGGACTTCAAATCCCTGTCTCTTATACAAGTAACCAAATAATGATCCTGAGAGATGGACATTTCTAGCTCTAGTGACAAGCCCATGAGACTGGGAGGTCAATTCTCAGGAACTGACTGGAAGTGGGAGGTGGTTCCTGCAATTACAGCAATTCTGTGAGAGAAGACAAACCACTTCCAGGAGAAACCACCAAGAAGAGTCTGAGTCTTGGGTGAAAGCCAAGATGTGTCCTAACTTGTCAGGAGATTTCGACTTTGGGAGCTCCTCAGAATACAGATCTGAGATAAATATGAATTATCTGTTCAGCAGCCCTGAAGGTATTTCATAGAGGAGAGTACATCAGATGTGTTAATTCACATATTCAAAAGCCTTATGAGACGTTTGCTTCAATTATTTCTTTTGTGGTAAAGAAAATAAATAAGTGTCCTATACTTGATGTCTGGAAGTTTGTTCAGCGACTATTTTTTCTAGAAGAAATCTTGATAATCTTTTCTTTGAAGGGGGGAAACTCTAGACATGAACTATATTGAGGCTTTAACTAAAAGATTATTGAAGGACTTTGAGTGTATAAGTTATTTTGACAATTATCATAAAGGATATATGAAGAAAGATTGCATCTAGAGAAAGAATTGATACGTAGAAATATGTATAGAATCATTTTACATGTTTGTATGTCTATACATACACACTTATGTATGTATCCATGTGTGCATGTATGTATATGTATATGTATTTATACACACATCTATTTGTGTCTAATGGTGGCTGTCTCTAAGGTAGAAGAGGAAAAGAAGAAAAAAAATACCTTACATCATAACTTTGTATATTTAAAAGGAATAACAAGTCGTATATGGTAGATTTGCAGTTTCATTCTTTTTAAGATACAATGTTATAGAAATTCTTGTTTTATTCCATAAATTAAAAATAAAATAAATTTTTAAAAAATAAATTACCCTCCAAACTTTGGAAATGGAAATATAATGAACCAGAGAATGGGAAGACAAAAGGCCTGATTCCTTCTCTTTGGGGCAGACTCACTCAGGACTAAAACTGATCCTTGGAGGTCACCTCTGTGGATGACAATTAAAAAAGAATTATGGGTGTGTTTCTTTCCCCCTACAACTTTATTTATACTCTTTAGATGGGAATTTGGAGCACTGGGCCAGGTACTAAGGAAAGTCTGGAGATTGAGGCATTCCTCTGCAGGTTGTTTTAGAATGAGCTGATGCAGATCAAGCTTCCAGCATCACTTGGCAGTTTGCAGACATAGCATCCTGCAGCAGCTGCTCCAATCTACATCCCTATCGGAGAAACACATTGACTTGTTCACACTCAGTGTGACTCATAGGGAAAGTGTTTCATTAGGAAGGATATTAATAAACTGAAGAGTGTCCTGAGGAGGAAAACCAGGATGATGAAGGGCTTCGAGTTCAAGACAAAAGAACATTACCTGAAGGAATTGGGTATGTTTAGTCTGAAAAGAGAAGGGGGCAGGGTGGGAAGAACATGAAAGTGGCTGACCTCATGGAACAAAGATTAGATTTGTTCTGCTTTGCTTCAGAGAGTAAAAGTAGGAACAATGGGTGCAAAGTTGCAAAGAGGCAATTTTAGGCTTGATTTAAGAAAAAAAAAAAAGTCCTAACAATTAGAATTAACCAAAAATGAAATGGTTGCCTTGGGAGGTGGTGAATCTCCACTCACTGGAGGTATTTCAGGAAAGACTGGATAGCCATTAAAGTGGTGATTCTTTTTTGTATATGAGTTCATATTGGATGGTTATTAAGGTTCCCTCTGAAACTGAAATTATTATTGAAGAAGTAATTCAGAAAACATATTTTTCTTCAGTGTGATGGAATAAGTGTTGGACATGGGTTCAGGAAGATCTGACTCCAAATTAGGTTAGGTGAAGCTGGAGAGAGAGTCACGGGTCTGGAGTCCAAAAGACCCAAGTTTAAATCTGGTCTCAGATTCTGCTTCAGAAACTTACTAGCTACTTGGCTCTGGGCAAATTGTTAAATGGAGATAATCATGATACTTAGCTTCCAGGGATGTTGAGAGGGTCACATGAGATAAGAATTGTAAAGCACTCAATACAATGCTAGGCATAAAGTAGATATGTAACCAATAGATGTTTGTTGCCTTCCTTCCTTCATCTACAAATGATGTTGATGAGGAAGCTGAGGGATGAAATAATTTGCCCAAAGTCATAAAGGTTGGAAGGAGCAGAACAGGAGACTCTAACCTGATATTTTCCAGAGCTTTTTTCTACCATGCCTCATTGAAAAATTTGAGAAGGGATCAAAAGACAGAAGCAGCAGCTGTACAGTCTCTCTGGAGTTCTACTCCAGAGCAGTCTAGGGAAAGAAAAGCCAGTGGCCAAGGAATGTGCCCCCTTCCATCCAGCAGATAATAGAAGGTCCCACCCTTTTCTTTCCAGTGCTAGGCAGCCAGGGGAGAGGAATTCCTACAGATTAGCAAACATCTGCATTCCTACTTCTTCCCTAGGCCAGAAGGGAAATTTCTCTGCATTACTGGCTCCGTGATTTTGCCCTCCATTTTTCTTAAGGAGTAGACTTGGTTTAAGAATCTATGGTTTGTCTTTCCAGTTTTCTTTTCTTTTGCTTTTTGTTTTGTTTTGCTTTTTTGTTTGTTTGTTTGTTTTTTTAAAGAACAGTTTGATAATTTTGTGGTAGTGACCTTGGAACTATAGAATGTTAGATAATAGAATATAGATTATTAGAGCTTGAAGGGAACCTTTGAACAAGAGAATGTTAGAAAATAAGAACTATAATGTTAGGTTTGGAAGAGACATTGAAGAAGTTATGGAGTCCTCTGCTAATTAGATACTGCAGACTTTAACTATTCTTAGGTTTCTTTGGATCTAGGTTAACATGCACCTGGAACGCTGACATGAGCGATTCTATAACTGTGGCACTAAGCCTCCTCCCCTTCCATTCCAGTCATCTCTCTCCTCCCCCTCTCCTCCTCCCTCCCTCCTTCCTCTCCTTCTCCCTCTTCTTTCTAATTCTTTCTCTGTCTTTCTGTCTCTGTCTTTTTTTGTCTCTGTCTCCTCTCTGTGTCTGTCTCTCATTTTCTCTCTCTTTCTCCTCCTTTTCCCTCCCTCTTTCTCTCCCTTCTTCTCTCCCTCCTTCCCCCCCCCCCCCCCCCCCCCCCCCCCCCCCCCTTCTCCATATGGTGTTCCAAATTTGTGCAGATTTCTTAGCGTCTTTCAGGACTTGCCTTCTCTCTCTCAAATGCCAGTATTACACTGTGGAAATCAGCACTAGGACCCAGGACCAAACAATCTTGATGGCTAAAGGAGATTTGCCTTGTTCTAGAGGCCATTTTTCTCCATATACTCACAATTCAAGACTTATTGCCACATTGAAAACAGGATGGGTTCTGGGGGTTTATATAGAGAATTTTGAAAAGCCTCCTGAAATTGCCCACAGTTTGGTATATTCAGTATCTCCTTCCACCATAGATTAATGCTCCTTAAGCTTCAGAACCATCAAACATTCAAGGCAAATACTGATATTTTATTACATACCTCCAGGGGTTGACTTCTTTTTTTTTTTTTATAGTGGTCATGCTATTTATTCAAAATGAAAGTACTATAAAAGAAAACATTTCCAATATTAGAAATTAAATAAAATGGGGAAAAAAGTACAATTGGATAAGGAAATTTTTATTTTAACCTGGACATGATAAAAGGTAGAGTGTATAGTAGGAAGGAAACAATTTATTTAAAAAAAAAAAACATACTTGTTCAGCCATTTTTCAATCATGCTCAACTCTTTGTGACCCCATTTGGGTTTACTTGGCAAAGATAATGGAAGGAGTTGCCATTTCCTTTTCCAGCTCATTTTACAGATGAGGAAACTGAGACAAACAGGGTTAAGTGACTTGCCCAAGATCACACAGCTAATAAGTCTCTGAAGCCAGATTTGAACCCAGAAAGATGAACACAGCACTCTATCTACTTCATTCCTTTTTTTTTTTATATATAAAGCTTTTTATTTACAAAACATATGAGTGACCTTTCAACATTGACCTTTGCAAAAACTTTTTTTTCCCCAAGCTTTTCCCCTCCTTCCCCCCACCCCCCACCCCTAGATGACAGGTAATCTAATACATGCTAAATAGGATAAATTATATGACAAATACAATACATGTATACCTATCTATACAGTTATCTTACTGCACAAGAAACATCAGATCTAGAAAGAGAAGAAGAAAAAAACAACCTAAGAAGGAAAACAAAATGCATGGAAATATTCACAGAAAGCGTTAAAATGCTGGGTTGTGGTTCACTCTCAGTTCCCACAGGCCTCTCTCTGGATGTATATGACTATCTTCATCGCAGAGCAACTGGTTTGAATCACATCATTGTTGAAGAGAACCATGTCCATCAAAATTGATCATCATATAGTCTTGTTGCTGTGCATAATGTTCTCCTGGTTCTGCTGATTTCACTCAGCATCAGTTCATGCAAGTCTCTCCAATCCTCTCTGAAATCCTCCTGTTGGTCATTTCTTACAGAACAATAATATTCCATAACATTCATATACCATAATTTATTCAGCCATTCTCCAATTGATGGGCATCTTTTCAATTTCCAGTTTCTTGCCACTACAAAAAGGGCTGCCACAAACATTCTTGCACATGTGGGTCAGGGGTTGACTTCTTAATGTCTCCTCCTACAATTAGCAGTGTAAATAGATCTCTTGGCCCAGAGAACCTCCCATTAAAAATCTCCCAATTCTACACTCATCTTGGACCAGGTTCAGTCCTGGAGATGCTCAGTCTCCAAGGAGAAGACTCAAGGCTTTTTCTTTTTGTCTCAACAAGAATTTATCAAACATTTGTTGTCGTTGTTGTTCATCCCTTATGTCACTCTTCATGACATCATGGTCCATTGCAAACCAATATTGTCCATGGGGTTTTCTTGGCAAAGGTATTGAAGTGGTTTGCCATTTCCTTCTCTGGTGGATTAAGGCAAATATTTACCATGTGTTAAATACTGTTTCCCAAAGCTTTTACAAATTATATACATTTGAATTACTGTTAATATTATTATCAACTAGATTGACTACTAGGTCCAAAACTGAGATTGAACAATTTGTTTCCCCTTTTGGGATCCTGAGTTTTGGAGCTTCAAAGAACTCCAGAGGTTCTTAACCTGGGGTCCACAGACTCTAAACGGCTAGATTTCAGACCTCTTACTGAAACATAGCATTTCCTTCAGTTATGTAGATAGAGACATTATTCTGAGAAGTAGTCACCAGACTGATAAAATACAGCAAAGGTCAAGAAGCCCTCCTTTAGAGGCTTACAAGGGAGGAAGGCTGGTGGAATGAAAATTGTCTTCAGTGGGAGTCCTGGGCTAGGAAGGATTGCTGTCTGGTCTAGGTACAAATAGAACAATAGCAAACATCGAGGGAACTCGGTCAAATTTATATAAAAAAAAATAAGTAAGAGCCATGCCCCAATTGATAAATGATCAAAAGATATAATCTGGGTTCAAAGGGCTATAAATTCATGCATATCCTTTGACAGGCATGAATACCAAATGAGGAGATTAAAAAAAAATAGGAAAATGACCTATATGTACAAAAAAATATTCATAATAGCTCTCTTCTCAAGGCAAAAAAAATTGAAAATTGAAGGGATGCCCATCAATTGGGGAATGGCTCAATAAAGTGTGTATGTGTTTGTGATGGAATATTATTATTCTATGGGAAATGATGAGCAGGATGCTCTCAGGAAAAAAAAAAAACAACAACAACACAAAAAAAACAAACCTGGAAAGTTTTCCATGAACTTAAGCAAAGTAAAATGTACTGTACACAAAGTAACAGCAATGTTCAGAGATGACCAGCTGTAAATGACTGCTATTTTCAGCAATACAATGATCCACAACTATTCTGAAGGACTTATGATGAAAAATCCTATCTATACCCAGAGAAGGAATTGTGTCTGAATACAGGTGGAAGCATTCTCTCTCTCTCTCTCTCTCTCTCTCTCTCTCTCTCTCTCTCTCTCT
>JAJPUD010004972.1:52907-68817 GCA_023553655.1 Myrmecobius fasciatus | reverse complement strand
AGGAGATCTATGTTTTCTTTCACACGACTTTTATGGAAATGTTTTGCATAACTTCACATATGGTTTCTTAATTGTAGGTGGGAATAAGGGAGAGAACCTAGAATTCTAAAATTTTAAAAACAAATGAAAAAAATTGTTTTAAATGTAACTGGGGAAATATTAAATAAATAAATAAAATACAAATTATGAATAAAGCAATAGTACCAAACTCCAAAAGAAACAGGGGTCACTAATCTGTATGCATGAGTAGCCAGGTGACACAGTGGCTAGAATGCTGATCCTGGAGTCAGAAGACTCCTTGAGTTCAAATACAGACATTTACTAGCTGTGTGTGACCCTGGGCAAATAATTTAATCCTTTTTGCCTCAGTTTCCTCTTCTGTAAAATGGAAAGGAAGAAAATAGCTGAAGAAGGAAATGGCAAACCACTTTGGTATCTTTGCCAAGAAAACCCAAATGGAGTAATATAGATTTGGAAATGACTAAAACGACTGAACAACAGCACAGTGGATGTTTTTACAAAGGAATATTTATTTCAAAGGTCAAAAATCAAATCCTTACAAATGAGAGTCACAAGGTTCCTCCCCACCATTCTCCCTCTACCCCTCCTCCAACCACCACCATTACCTCAGGTTCTCCAGAGGGGAAGAGGATTAGGTTCCTAACTGGGCTGGATTTTCAAAGAATTCAATCCCATTTCCAAGTCAAAACCCCACCTTGGGCTGGAGTCCCAAGCACCACCCCACCCTGCAATGTTGGCTCCAAGATGGTCCTGGCTATAAGTCCTGGGTCTGGTAGGGATCACCTCCTCAACCTGAAATTGAGGATAATCAACATAGAAACAAAATACCTAGGCCCATACCTCACAGCTGGGCTAAAAGAAAGGTAAACAGGGGAAAGCAAGTCTTCCCTCTCTCTGGTAAGTCATGTAGTAGGGGACATACCATATTGACTTAATTTCAAAATATAATATATCTATGTTTTATTGTGGGTTTTTTTCTTGTTAAATATTTCCTGATTACATTTAAATGTGGTTCAGCAACACTTAGGAATGTTAGGGCTGCATGTGGCATGTTTGACACCTCTGCAATAAAGGGGAGTCTAACTTGTATACAGCATGAGGGGTTCCTGACCCAAACTATCTTCCTATCCCCAGCTCCAGAGTCATTTAAGAGACAGAACAGTAGAGTAGAAATAGTGCTGGCCTTGAAGTCTGCAGATTTGTGTTCAAGTCTTAGCTCCAAAATTAGCTGAGAATAATTTGCTTCTCTTTTGGGAGAATGAATTTTCTCATCTGTAGATCAGAAATAGTGATACTTACACTATCTGTCTCACAAGGGAGCTACAAGGAAAGTGCTTTAGAAATGTGAAAACTACTATTATTACTCTGAAGGGGTGCTGCCAGAAGGGCCACATTAATGAGGAAAGCTACCTGGTTTATGTTTATTTCCTATCCATTTATTTTGCAAATATTCATTCATGGGATTCAGGATTGTAGATCATGTACAATCCAGTCCATTTCACAGTTGAGGACATTCATTTGACAATATTCATTCATTTAATATATAATTAATAAAACCTACCTCCCTAATATTCTATGGTCCCATGTATCTATAAAGTAGATGCTAAACATGATACGCGACAAATAAGTGGTTTAGTGGACAGAGGCTGTAAAATGGGCTTCGAATCAGGAAGACCTGAATCTAAAACTGGCCTCAGATATTTACTAGCTGTGTGATCTTTAGCAAGTCCTTTAGCCACTGACTAGGAGACAGCTGGACACCTCAGTAGATAGAGCATTGGGTCCAGAGTCAAGAAACTGTTGTTGTTCTATTGCTTTTCTTGTCATTTCCTTCTGCAGCTCATTTTACAGATAAAGAAACTGAGACACCTAGCTGCCTCCTAGACAGATTAAATGACTTGTGCAGAGTCACACAGCTAGTAGTAAGCTTTTGAGACAGGATTTGAACTCAGGCCTTCTTGTAAGACAGTGAAGCAATTTGAATCCTGGGCCTTGAGTCTGGAAGATTCATCTTCCTGAGTTCAAATCTGCCCTCAGATGTTAGGGATGATAAATGACTGAATAGTGAGGGAGACCCGAACACTCAGACACTTATTAGC
Organism: Myrmecobius fasciatus; assembly: GCA_023553655.1. Taxonomy (NCBI): domain Eukaryota; kingdom Metazoa; phylum Chordata; class Mammalia; order Dasyuromorphia; family Myrmecobiidae; genus Myrmecobius; species Myrmecobius fasciatus. The sequence continues at coordinate 66,697 of JAJPUD010004972.1, read as the reverse complement.
TGTGGAATCCTGAGCAAATCACTTAACTCTGTCTGCCTCAGTTTCCTCATCTGTAAAATGAGCTGCAGAAGGAAATGGCAAATCACTCCAGTGTCTGTGCCAAGAAATCCCCAAATGGGATCACAAAGAACCAGATATGGCTGAACTGACTGAATAATAACAAAAAGAAATAGAGCCATTTGAGACATGAGATCCCCCACTCATGGAGTTTACAATCTAGTGAATAAGAAGGCTACAGGGGAAGTTTTCTGGAGGAAGTGGAATTTCATATGGCCTTAAAGGATGAGTTGTATTTTGACAGGGGATGTTGCTGGAGGAAGGGGATGGAATTCTGAGATTGGGTGACTGATGAGCAAAAGTATAGAAGAGAGGCAGAAGAGCAGGGATGTGAAGCAAACACTGAGTTAGACTGGTTGGCAAATAGAGAACTTATAGGGAAGCAGCAGGAGATAAAACAAACTAGGTAGGTTAGAATCAATTTGTAGGGGGCCTGAGAGCCAGGCTTAAAGACTTTGAAATTTGTCTGGGACTTTGGGGGATTTTTTGTTTGTTCCTTTTGTTTTGTTTTTGAGCCAATGAATAAAGAGATCTGAGCACTTTAGAAGAATTAATCTGGAAGAGTCATCAAGGTCTCATTTTTAACAATAGGGAACTCTTTCGGGACTCTCACTTTCCCCCCCATCCAATCCTTTCCTCATTTCTACACCTCTCCTGGGATTTCTTTATTTCTGCAGAGCAGCTTCGTTCTCCTAGGAGTCAGAGCTTTGGTATCCTCTTCCCTCTCTCCAAAACTCTACATATTCACTATGTTTTTTACTCCTGATGGGTCTGCTGCTAGTACCCAGTTTGTACCTAGCTTCTCCTTTCTTTTTTTCTTTTTTTTAAATTTGTAACTTTTCAAAAATGAAATGAGCATTTCCATACATAGGAGAAGCCATGAACCTACATCTTGCTTCTTTCTCCAAGTATTACACAAACTCAACATGCTATTTTCCTTTTTAAAATTTATTTTACTTTTTTTTCCAAATGAAGAGACTAGCTTCTCCCTTCTCACCTCATTGAGAAAGCAAGAAAAACAAAAATCCCTCTTAGAAACATACATAAGCAAAAGAAATTCCCACATTGGCCAAACCAAAAAATTGCCTCAATTTGCAGTCTAAGTCTATCAGACTCAGTAAATAAATCTCAGTAAATAGAATCCAAAAAGTAGATTTCTCCTTCTCCTTCTCTTCAACTAGTCCTATTCATTAGTTTTAAAATTTCATATTCTGTGGCCCTTTCCAGAGACAATTTCTCTCACTCCCTTCATAGCCTGTTTAATCATAAGAACTCTGGAATTGTGATTGGTCATGGTTCAGTGTTATCTTCAAAGCTATCCTGCTTGTCTATTTTTTATTGATGTTCCTTCTCTTCTCTTTTGTGAATTTTTAAAATGCCTCAAAGAACCTCTTTTCCAATTTCTCCCTCCTTCCTTCTCTCCCTCTTTTCTTCCCTCCCTCCTTTCTTCTCTCTATCCCACCCTCCTTTCCATCCTCTTTCCTTCTCTTTCTCTCTTCCTCCCTCCCTTCCTTCCTTTCTCTCTTCCTCCTTTCTCCTCCTCCCTCTGTCTCTCTTCCTCCCCCCCCTCTCTTTCTCTCTCTCTCCCTCTCTCTCTGACATTTTGGTAGCTTTCATTTTCCTCTTCCCAACTTTAATTAATGTGAAAGAAGTTGAGAAAGAAATTCAGAGAAATACAAAATCTTTATATGAATTACGCATAGTCAAGCAATACAAATCTCTACATTGGTCATGTTGGTAAAGGCATGTCTTATTCTACAACCTTGACTTGTAAGGTGGGATGAGAGGAGTAGCAGCAGTCTCCTAGAATCATGTTTTGTCATTGTTAAGAGAGTACGAGATTCTTTTTTTTTTAGTTGTAACTAGATGATGCAATGCATGGAGTGCTATACCTGCATTAACTAAGATCTGAGTTCAAAATCCAGTTTCATACATTTGTTAGATATGTTGCTTGATTTCTGTTCTGTTGCCTCATTTTCCTCAATTGTAAAATGAGATAACAGTACCTATCTTGTAGGATTGTTGTGAGGATCAAATATAATTATATTTGTAAATTGCTCAGTATGTTGCCTGGCATATAGTAGATGCTATACAAATGCTTCCCTTCTCCTTCTTTCATTATAGAAATTGTTCTTGTTTTCCTCACTTTAATCTGAATTAATTTATACAAGTCTTCTTAAAATTGCCTGAAACCATTCTTTTCATTATTTCTTTTTTTTTTTCTTTTTTTCTTATTTCTTTTTTTGCTTTTTGCTGAGGCAATTGAGGTTAAGTGACTTGCCCAGGGTCACACAGCTAGGGAATGTTAAGTGTCTGAGACTAACTAGATTTGAACTCAAGTCTTCCTAACTTCAGGGCTGGTGCTCTATCCACTGCGCCACCTAGCTGCCCCCTTTTCATTATTTCTTATGGCCATAATATTCCATTACATACACATACAAAATTTGTCCAATCATGTGCCAATTGATGGACATTCCCTCAGTTTCACACAAAAGAGCTATTAATATTTTTTATATGGGTCCTTTTCCTCGTTTATGACCCCCCTCCCCACCTTCCCCCCTCTTCTATTGTAAACACAGTACTGTGTCTCTTCAGGTACTTTATCTACATCTTTTTAAAAGTGGTTGTTCCCTGTGGCTTGTTTGACTTCACCTCTGATCCCTTTCACTTTGAAGTTTTACTTATTAATTCCTTTTTCTTTCTTGTTTTTTTCTAGTTATTTATTCTTCTTCTCTACTTTTTCCTCTCAATAAAATAGATTCTTCCTCTTCTGTCCTTCCACTACTCCAGTTCATTAGTTTTTAAATTTTCATTTTTGCACCCCTTTCCAGAGAGACTTTCTCTCACTCTCTTCATTATCTAACCTCATTCAAGAAAATGAGTTCATGACTCCTATAATTATCTAGTACTTCTCTATTCTCTGTATTCATCACAGAATCAAAACTTCCTGGACTCTCTCCATTAGGCAGTTTCTGCTATTACCTTGTAGAGTTTGCCCTGTGGATTATCCCTTTCCATTGCCCAAGAATGAAGCCAATTCCTACAGATGAGGGTACTGCCCTGTGATAAGACAACCCTCTACCAGCATCCTTATCATGCAGTCTGCTCCTGATCTGTACTTTTCCTGTGTTTACCTTCTTTCCTCTTTTGCCTCAACCTTATCTCCCTGTCAAGTTGCCCTTAGGAGTTCCAACTGCTCCTCTCTTTCCAATTCCTCCATCCCCACCAAACTTCCCAGATAGGATTATTAAGATGAGAACTCAAAAGCAAACAGATAAATCAATAGTCTTTCCCCACTTATTTCTCCCTTCTTGGTCACTTTCTGACTCTCTTCCCTCAGATGGTAGTATCTTTGGGGGCTGATTTTCAAAGTCCCTTCCCTTAACCTCAGGACTTATTTCTTTGTGATCCTGAGCAAGTCACTTAATCTCTTCCTGCCTCAATTTCTTCATCTGTAAAAAGGAAATACTCATAGTATTTAACTCCCAGAGTTGTTGTGAAAATAAACTGAGATTGTATTTGTAAATACATCGCAAACCTTAAAGCACCATAAAATGCTAGCTAGCTATTGTTCCAGATCTAAATTTCATGATATTAGGCCTGCTCACAGTTCTTTTAATGTGCCATGCTGTGGCCCATGCTACTCACTATGTCTAGACTACTTTCCCTTGCCTTCCCCCTATACTTTTCTTAGTCCTTTAAAAGCCAATTCAAGAGCCATTTTCACCAGAAAATTTTTCAATGTTCTCTCCCTCCCTATTAGTAGTGACCTTTCTCTACCAATGAATCACTCAATAAACATTTATTAAGCTCCTATTATGTGCCAGGCACAGAGCTAGCTGATAGAGATACAAAAAGAGACAAAAAATATTCAGATAGCTTAGAGTTTAATGGAAGAGACTATGCAAACAAATATAAACAAAGCAAACTATATATAGGATGAATAGGAAATAATTACAGAGGGAAAGCAGTAAAATTAAGAGGGGTTGGAAAAGACTTCCTGTGAATGATGGAGATTTTACTTGTGACTTAAAGGAGGCCAGGAAAGCCAGGAGGCAAAAATGATGAAGGAGAGCATTCCAGGTATGAATGATAATCGATGAAAACGCACAGAGTTGAGAAATGAAGCATCTTGTTAGTGGAATAGCCAGGAGGTCAGTGTTACTGGATTAAAGAATGTGTTGGGTTGTAAGATATAAGAAGACTGGAAAGGTAATTCAGAGCTTTGTTATGAAGGATTTTGGATGCCAAACAATATTTTGTATTTGATCCTGGAGGTGATAGGAAACTGGAGTTTATTGAGTAGGAGAATGACATGATTAGACCTGTATTTTAGGAAAATCACTTTGGTGGCTGGATGGAGGATGGAATGGAGTAGGAATAGATTCAAGTAATTAGACCCACTAGCAGGGTATTGCAATAATCCAAGCATAAGAAAATAAAGACCTACACCTGTGTGGTGATAGTGTCAGAGAAGAGAAGAGGATGTTTATGACAGGTCCTGCAGAGCTGAAATCAGCAGACCTTGACAACAGCTTGGACATGAGGAGTAGGAGATACTGAAGATTCCAAGATGACTCCTAGGTCTTGAGTCTGAGAGGATGGAGCTGCCCTTTACAGTAATTGGGAAAGTGGGAGAGGGAGAGTTTATCGGAAAGATAATGAGTTCAGATGGACGTGTTGAGTTTAAGATGTCTACAGGACAACCAGTTGAAGATACCTTTCAGACCTCAAAAAGTACTTTGTTTTGCTTCTATCTGATGTGCTTTAAAAAGTTTTATAGAACTTTTTGTTTCTATATTTCTATATTTCATTCTGACCCCACAGGTAAAACCCTATCTTGTGATAAAGAAAAATAGTGAAGCAAAAACTATTTGATATAATGTTTACATCTGACAATGTCTACAATATTCTGATCTACCAGTCAGTCCCCTACCTCCCAACTGTGAGAAGAGAGGGAAATAAGTATCTTTCATTATCGATTCTCTAGGACATTTATGGATTTTTCCAGGTAATATTTTGTGCATATAATGCACTTTTCATGTAATGTAATGAATTACATTTATCTGTATTTGTGTTTGATCTCCCTTTCCATCTCTTCTCACTCTGCTGTTTGTTGACTTGAAATCAGGCTTTATTTCTGGTCTAGCTTCGTGTTTGGACATTGATGAAAATGCTAGAAATTCAGGTCAGTAGTTTCAAAGTGGAGGTCTGAAACCCCTGCAGCTTCTTCCCAGAACACCACAGAGACTTTGCTGCCATCACTCAGGCAGTGCTTATTCTGATTGGTGTACAAATAGCAGAGTCTTTCACTAGGGAAACATCTTTCCTGCCTGAAACCTTCAAAACATCTGTCTCCTGGGGGGTCCCAAGACCTCAGCCCCCCCACAGAGCAGTAGAGGGACAAACAGTGGACAAACCATCCCAACAGACGTCCTTCCAGCTGTATATGGGTGAGAACTGAAGGGAGAGAGGGCTGCTGCTTCCAGCCCTCAGGCTGTAGCTACATGTGCTGAATATCTGGATAATAGTAATGTTCTATAATATTTTAGATCTACAAAGTGCTAGGTATTCACTATGGAGTTTGAACCTCAGATAACCCATTGAGGGAAGATGTATAGCATCATTATCTTGGAGACAGTATGTTAAAGTAGAAATAGTCCTGGACTTGGACATGGATTTGGAGATCTGGATTTGAATCCAGACTACCTCACTTATTAGCTTTGTGATCATGGATAAGTCCTCTTATCCCTCTGGGCCTACAGTTTCTCCTCTATAAAGTGGGATAACAATAATAATAGCACTTTTTCATAGGATATTCTGATGAAAATATTCTGTAATCTTTAAAAGGCTATGGGTATGTAAGTGGTTGTCATCCCCATCTGATACCCAGAGAAGGGGAGAGACTTGACCAAGCTGAGTGGCAAATGGAATTTAATCCTCCTAATTCAAAATCCAGCTCTCTTTTCCTATTGTGTCAAGGAGAATTTTAAATTTGAAATGTACATAATTTATAATTTGATCTATTTGGGATCCAATGAATCTAGAATTCTCTAAATTTGGTCAGTTATCTGGATTATTTCAGAATACTTTAGAGAGTTTTTTTTTTTAATTGGCAACTGAAAGAGCCATCTGGCAGGGCTCTCCAGATGGAGCCTGAATGGATTTCCCCAGGGAACCAAGGGAGTTTGGGGATGAGGGTGGGGAGGAAGGTTGTTAATGTTCCTGTGACTGCCCTCAAAGGGCATGAAAATCATTAAACAGGTTCATTGGAGGAGTAAGGTGCTGGGAAAGGACTGCCCCGTGGGATTGGTAGTTGGTGAAAGCTTCAATCAGAGATTTGAGTGATGTCTGTGCTTCTGGGCAGCTAAGAGGAGGATGGCCCTGATGAGGCCCTGTGCAGAAGGAAGCTAAAAATATGCCTCAGCAGAGCCAGTGGAGATGAACAGTGAGCTGTGCTTTTCCAAGCACAAGCAAACTCCCAGTCAGCTTTTCTTGGTATCTTCCCCTTCCCTGCTCCCCCCCTACCCTTAACCCATCCCCTGATCTCTCAGCAATCCTCCATCCTGACTTCTAGCAGACAGAAAGTCTCTGTTTTATGCAGCTGCAACATTGTAGCCTTTAAACCTAGAAAGGATTGTTGCAGTGTTCTATTCCAGTCCCTCAAGAGAATCTAGTTCCAGAGAGAAGAAAGTTGTCCAAGTTGCAGAGGTGAATTTTGAACAATCCAATGTTTTTTCTACCTCACTGGCCAGATCCTTCAAACACTGCTAATCAGTTCATCTGGGTGCTTCTATTTCATTTTGTATCTCAAACTCAATTATGCTTTAAATCCCAATTCATCTTCTTCTCAACCCCATCCCTCCAACCCAACCCTCCTCTAAACTTCCTTATTTCTGACGGAGGTCACCATCCAATCAGTGAAGTTTCTAATCTCAGTTATCCTTAATTTTTCCTTCTCCCTCAATCCCCCATGCCCAATTAGTTTTCAAGTCCTGTTGATTTGATTCTCAGCCATCATCATAGTTCAGCATCTCATTATCTGTCACTTGGGCTATTGCCATAGCCTCCTAATTGATTTCCCTGACTCCTGCTCATACTTTTTTCAAGCCAATATAATCTTTTTTGGGGGGAGGTTTATTTTATTTTAAAATAATAATAGCTTTTTATTTTTCAAAATACACACAAAGATAGTTTTCAACATTCAACTTTGCAAAACCTTATATTCCTAATTTTTCTCCATCTTTCCTCCCTTCCCCCTTCCCTTAGATAACAAGTAATCCAACATAAGTTAAATATGTGCAATTCTTCTAAACAAATTTCCACATTTATCATGCTGTACAAGAAAAATCAGATCAAAAGGGGAAAAATGAGAAAGAAAAAAACAAGCAAGCAAATAACAGCAGCAAAAAACATAATCTTTCTAAAAACACAGGTCTGACCATGTAACTGTCCTACACATAAATTTTCAATGCATCTCTGTTGCCTCTAAGATCAAGTACTAACTCTTTAGATTAGCATTCAAAGTCTGCTACAATTTCTCTAAAACCTATCTTTACAGGTTTATTTCACTCTTTTTTTTTTCTTTATGAACTCTCCATTCTAGACAAATGAATTACTAAATTATTCCACAAACTCAACACTCCATCTCTTACCTCCAGGCACTCTCTCATGTGAGTCATCTCCCTAACCTGTCTCCCAGAATGCGTTCCCTTCTTCATCTCCGTCTTTCAAAATTGTTATCTTTCCTTAATATTAAGTTCAGTTTCCACCTCATCACTAAATCCTTTTAAAATTCCTTGTTGTTAGTTATCTCTCTTTAAATTATTTTATATTTACTTAACTATTATAACTCACTAAAATTCAAGTTCCTTGAGAGCAGAGAACATTTTTTTTTAGTCCTTGTATCTTTAGTACTTAATATGAAGTCTTACACCAAGATGACTAATAAATATTTGTTGAATTGAATTTAATAGGGGTTTTTAGTCATCTCTGGCTCTTCATGATCCATTTTGGAGTTTCTTGGCAGAGATATTGGAGTGGTTTGACATTTCCTTCTCCAGCTTATTTTACAGATGAGAAAATTGAGGTAAACAGGTTTAAGTGACTTGGCCAGAGTCACACAGTTATTAAGTGGTCACAAAGCTAGGAATCTGGCCTTATTCTAAAATCAGATTTGACCTCAGGAAAATGAGTCTTCCTGACTCCAGGTTCAGCACTCTATCCACTGTGTAAGCTGGCTGCCCACTCAATAGGGACTTAATTACTGTTTTTTGAGTTTAACTTTTTGACTTCCAATATTCAATGTTCTGTGACATTCTGTGTGTTAATAGGCTTTCCAACTCTTATGTTTTGTGTTCTAAGTTCTGACATCCTGTGCTCCCCTCAGGAGAAGGGAAGGGAGTAAACAAAGACAGGGTCTATCAGGAATGGTAAATTGCTACAGTGCTAGCTGGTCAATCTATATTGTTTCCCTCTTATTTTACCTCCCTATTTTCCCAACTATCTTTTCTTCTTGGTCTGCCAAGTGTCCAATCAATCAATTAGTTGGTCAATAAGCATTTATCACTCATAGCTTGTCAGGTACTGTGCTAAGTGCAAGGATTCAGAGATAAAAATTAAATCATTCCTGCCTTCAAGGAGATTATGTTCTATCAGAGGAGATAATATATACCCATAAAAAGCATAATCCTTGGCTTAAAAGCCAGAGATTAATTAATTATTCAATATTCAGGATTTGCATGAGGGAGACCTAGAAAGAGGAGACATCCTGGTCTTTTCAGGATCCCACATCTCTAAAGAAGATATGCCATCCCAATCTCTCTTAAGATCCCAAAAAGGGAAAGTAAGACTTTGAGAGGAAGCTTCCATGTTGAAGATCTGGCATTTATTAACATGTCCCTATCTACAGGCTGCTACACAGGAGACTTTGGAGAATTTTTCCTCTTGGTTGAGTTGAGTTATCTCACTCCCAAAATTAGAGGTGATTCATTTTGTGTGTCATATGTTATATATTCTCCTATGTATACTTTCTCTGATCTCTGTTTTGTTACTGACTTATATAAATGAGTTTATTTGCTATTTGCTATACATATTTATTATGGAACTGGAATCTGGTGGGAAGTTAAGCCTTACATATATATCTTGGGATTCTTCTTCCCCATTACAATATTACTGTTATTATTATTACTTATAATTGTTTTCCTGGTTCTGCTCACCTCATCTTGTTTATCCAAGTCTTCCCAGATTTTTCTGAAACCATCCCATTCACCATTTCTAATAGAACAATATATTCCATCACATTCATATACCATAATTTGTTCAGTTATTCCTTAATTGATGGGTATTCCCCCCAAAATTCCAATTTTTTGCCACTATAAAAAGAAGTGTTATAAATATTTTTGTTAATATATCGATCCTCTTTCCCTTTCTCCGATTTCTTTGATGCATAGATCTCTGGATAAAAGGATAAGTACAATTTAATAGTTTTTTTGTTTGTTTGTTTTTGTATTTTTGGTCATAGTTCCAAATTGTTTTCCAGATTGACTGGACCAATTCACAAGCCCACCAACAGTACATTAATTTATCTGATTTCTTCTAGTCTTTCCAACTCTTCTTTTCATTTTCCTCCCCTCCACACATACTTTAAAAACAAACAAACACTGCCAATCTGATGGGGGTGAGGCAATATCTCAGGCTTGTTTTATTTACAGTCCTCTACTTAGTAATTTGGGACATTTTTCATATGACTGTTGACAGCTTGGATTTTTTTCCCTCTTAATACTGCTTCTTCATATCCAAATGGATCTTATTCTTAGAAAATTTAATCAGTTCTCTATATGTGTTAGAAATGAGACTATTTTCAAAACTTGTGGCAATGATTTTTCCCCTTGTTTTTTTTTTCTTCTAATTTCATCTATATTGTACAAAAACCTTTTTAATATTATGTGGTCAAAATGTCCATTTTACATCCTGTGAGCTTCTCTATTTTTTTGTCTAGTCATAAACTCTTCCACTATCCATAAATCTGGCAGGTAATTTCTTCTATGCTCCTCTAATTTATGTTTATGATGTTACCCTTGATGTCTAAATCATGAATCCATTTGGAACCTGTCTTGGTAAGACAATGTAAGATGTCCTACACCTAATTTCTGTCAGACTGCTTTCCAATTTTCCCAAAATTTTTTGTCAGATTGTAAATTCTTATCTCAATACCTGGAATCTTTGCACTTATAAAATTCTAGACCATTGTGCTTACTTGTTTTGCTATATTTTGTATGTAATCTGTTTCCACTGATCAAACTCTCTATTTTTTACCCACTACCAAACTGCTTTGATAATTATGATTTTTTAGTATAGTTTAAGATCTGGGATTGCTAGGATCCCTTTCTACCCACTTTTTCATTAATTTACTTGAGATTCTTGATCTTTTGTTACTTCTGATGAATTCTGTTAATGTTTCTTCCAAGTCTATAAAGTAATTCCTTAATAGTTTGATTGTTATGGCACCAAATAAACAAAGTAATTTAGCTAATATTGTCTTTTTTTTTTTTTTGGCTGAGGCAATTGGGGTTAAGTGACTTACCTAGAGTCACACAGCCAGGAAATGTTAAGTGTCTGAGGTCAGATTTGAACTCAGGTCCTCCTGATTTCAAGGCTGGTGCTCTAACCATTGTGCAACCTAGCTGTCCCTAATATTGTCATTTCTATCGTATTGGCTTGGACTACCCATGAAAAATTTATTTTTCTCCAATTATTTAGATCTGCCTTTATTTTTATAAAAAATGTTTTGTAATTGTGTTCATATAATTCCTATGTATATCCTAGAAAGTAAACACCCAAGTATTATGCAGATTTTGTAATTATTTTAAATGTTTTTGTCTTTTAATTTCTCCCTGCTAGATTTTGTTTATAATATACAAAAATGTTGGTGATTTGTGTGAGTTTATTTTGTACCTTTCAAAGTTGCTAAAGTTATTTTTTAAATTAGTTTTTAGAGAACTCTTCAGTCTTCTATAAGTAAATATCATCTATGAAAAAAATTATTTTTTTTTTTGTCCTATCCTTATTCCTCCCCTGCTAGTACAGGGGATGGAGAACCAACCCTGGAGTCAAAACGATCTGAGTTAAAAAATTTGGACTCAAACATTTATTAGCTGTGTGACCCTGGGTAAGTCACTTATGTCTCACTCATATATAAAATAAGTTAGAGTAGAAAATGGCAAACCATACAGTATTTTTGCCAACAAAACTCTAAATGGGGTCACAGAGGGTCAGACACAATTAGAATGACATAACAGCAACAGCAACAACAAAATTCCTTCAATTCTCTTTTATTTTCTAATTTTATTGTGATAGCTGTTGTTTGTCCTTCATTCTCAAAATATCAGGGAGGTGATGCCATAACATGCTTAATTGGACTTAAGTGAGGGAGGGCTGTGCAAGGTCACTTTTCTTACTTTTCCCCCAGAGCCATCTGGGTCCAGTGGCAAGATATACATCAAAACAACTGACTAAATAACTGACAAAACAGATGACTAATACCTAGCATTTCTAGCACAATACTAAATAGTAATGATAATAATGGACATTTCTACTTTACTCCTGATTTTTTGGAAAGGTCTCTAGCTTAATCCATTACATATAAAGCTAGTTTTTGTTTTTAGATAGATAACTACTTATCATTTTAAGGAAAACCCCATATATTCCTACATTTTCTAGTGTTTTAATAAGAATGTGAATTGTATCTTGTCAAAAGCTTTTTCTGCATCAGTTGATGTAATCACATGGTTTTTGCTATGTTTGTTATTGATACAGTCAATAATGTTTATAGTTTTCCTAATATACAATCAGCTTTTCATTCTTGGTATAAATTCAGTTTGGTATCTGTAATATGCTGCTGTAGTCTCATTAATTTTTTTTTGTTTGTTTTGACTCTTACCTTGATTAAGTATCAAGACCATATTTGCATCAGGATGTTTTGGTAGGATTTTTTCTTTTCTTATTTTTTTCCAAACAGATTATATAATATATATCATATTAATTATTCTTTAAATGTTTTTAAATTCACTTTTAAAAAATGCTGATAATTTGGTTTTCTTCTTTCTTTTCTAAAATCAAATTACCTAATAACTTTCTATTTTATTAGTTTTTTTAAGCTCCTACTTTATTAAATCAGTGGGGGTTTTCCCCCCTAGTCCCCTTCCCTCCCCTAGACGGCAGGAAGTCCACTACATGTTAATTATGTTAAAATACTTGACAAATTGAATACATGTATACATATTTCCACACTTATCTTGTGCAAGAAAAAGTGTATCTACAAGAAGAAAAAATCTGAGAAAGGAAACCCAATGGAAGCAAACATCAATAGAGAGCATGAAAATGTTATGTTGTGGTCCACATTTCATATCCCCTCTCTGGGTGTATATGGGTTTCTTCACTGAACAATTGGAACTGGTTTGAAACATTTCATTATTGAAGAGAGCCATGGCCATCAGAATTGATCATCATATAGTCTTGTTGTTGCCATGTATAATGATCTCCTGGTTCTGTTCATTTCACTCAGTATCAGCTCATGCAAGTCTCTCTAGGCCTGTCTGAAATCATCCTGCTGGTCGTTTCTTAGAGCAATAATATTCCATAACATCCGTATACCATAATTTATTCAGCCACTCTCCAATTGATGGGCATCCATTCAGTTTCCAGTTTCTTGCCATGGCAAAAAGGGCTGCCACAAACATTCTTGCACAGGTGGGTCCCTTTCCCTGCTCTAAGATCTCTTTGGGATATAAGCCCAGTAGAAACACTGCTGGGTCAAAGGGTATGCACAGTTTGATAACTTTTTGAGCATAGTTCCAAATTGCTCTCCAGAATGGTTGGATCCGTTCATAGTTACACCAACAAGGTATCAGTGTCCCAGTTTTCCCACATCCCTGCCAGCATTTGTCATTATCTTTTCCTATCATTTTAGCCAATCGGACAGGTGTGTAGTGGTACCTCAGAGTTGTCTTTATTTGCATTTCTCTGATCAATAGTGATTTGGAGCACCTTTTCATATTACTAGAAATGGTTTTAATTTCATCATCTGAAAATTGTCTGTTCATATCCTTTGACCATTTATTTATTGAAGAGTGGCTTGAATTCTTATAAATATGAGACAATTCTCTATATATTTTAGAAATGAGGCCTTTATGAGAAGCCTTAAATGTAAAGATGATTTCCAAATTTATTGCTTCCTTTCTAATCTTGTCTGCATTAGTTTTGTTTGTACAAAACCTTTTTAACTTAATATAGTTAAAATTATCTATCTGGTGTTCAGTTAAGAGTTCCAGTTCTTCTTTGGACATAAATTTATTCCATCTCACAGGTCTGAGAGGTAAACTATACTATGTTCCTCTAATTTACTTATAATATCACTCTTTATATCTAAATCATGAACCCACTTAGATCTTATCTTGGTATGTGGTGTTAGGTGTGGGTTAAGCCCTAATTTCTTCCACACTAGTTTCCAATTTTCCCAGCAGTTTTTGTTGAATAGTGAGTACTTATCCTAAAAGCTTGGGGTCTTTGGGTTTATCAAACACTAAATTGCTATAGTTATTGCCTAGTTTGTCCTGTGATCCTATCCTATGCCACTGATCGACTACTCTATTTCTTAGCCAGTACCAAATGGTTTTGACGACCACTGCTTTATAATATAGTTTTAGATCTGGTACAGCAAGGCCACCTTCATC
>JAJPUD010004972.1:33922-52507 GCA_023553655.1 Myrmecobius fasciatus | reverse complement strand
AAATTGCTCTCCAGAATGGTTGGATCCGTTCATAGTTACACCAACAAGGTATCAGTGTCCCAGTTTTCCCACATCCCTGCCAGCATTTGTCATTATCTTTTCCTATCATTTTAGCCAATCGGACAGGTGTGTAGTGGTACCTCAGAGTTGTCTTTATTTGCATTTCTCTGATCAATAGTGATTTGGAGCACCTTTTCATATTACTAGAAATGGTTTTAATTTCATCATCTGAAAATTGTCTGTTCATATCCTTTGACCATTTATTTATTGAAGAGTGGCTTGAATTCTTATAAATATGAGACAATTCTCTATATATTTTAGAAATGAGGCCTTTATGAGAAGCCTTAAATGTAAAGATGATTTCCAAATTTATTGCTTCCTTTCTAATCTTGTCTGCATTAGTTTTGTTTGTACAAAACCTTTTTAACTTAATATAGTTAAAATTATCTATCTGGTGTTCAGTTAAGAGTTCCAGTTCTTCTTTGGACATAAATTTATTCCATCTCACAGGTCTGAGAGGTAAACTATACTATGTTCCTCTAATTTACTTATAATATTACTCTTTATATCTAAATCATGAACCCACTTAGATCTTATCTTGGTATGTGGTGTTAGGTGTGGGTTAAGCCCTAATTTCTTCCACACTAGTTTCCAATTTTCCCAGCAGTTTTTGTTGAATAGTGAGTACTTATCCTAAAAGCTTGGGGTCTTTGGGTTTATCAAACACTAAATTGCTATAGTTATTGCCTAGTTTGTCCTGTGATCCTATCCTATGCCACTGATCAACTACTCTATTTCTTAGCCAGTACCAAATGGTTTTGACGACCACTGCTTTATAATATAGTTTTAGATCTGGTACAGCAAGGCCACCTTCATCAGACTTTTTTTTTTTTTTTTCATTAATTCCCTTGAAATTCTTGACCTTTTGTTCTTCCAAATGAACTTTGCTACTATTTTTTCTAGATCTGTAAAATAATTTCTTGGGAGTTTGATTGGTATGGCACTAAATAAGTAAATTAGTTTGGGTAGTATTGTCATTTTTATTATATTTGCTTGGTTTACCCATCTCTTCTTAATCTTGAGGATTTCTATTTTGTTGTTTAATTGAAGTTTTTAATTTATTGTTTTTTTCTAGGGTTTTTTCTTCAGTTTTATGCTCAATTCATTAATCTGTTCTTTATTGATGAAAATGTTTAGAGAAATAAATTTCTCCTTAAGTAATGCCTTGGCTGCATTCCACAAATTTTGGTATGTTGTCTAATGTTGCTATTATCTTTCGTTAAATTATTGATTGTTCCTAGGATTTATTCTTTAGGATTAAGTTGTTTAGATTCTAATTAATTTTTAATCTTTGTTTCAAAAGCCCTTTCTTGAACGTAATATTTACTGAATTATATCTGAAAGATACATTTTATATTTCTGTTTTTCTACATTTGTTTGTGAAGTTTTTATGCCCTAACATGGTCAATTTTTCTAAAAGTATCAGAGAAATAGGTACACTCCTTTCTGTTCCCATCCAATATTCTTCAGAGATCTGGGATATCTTTTCTAAAATTCTTTTTAGTTCCTTTATTTTTCTTTTGCTTGTTTTTTTTTTTGGGGGGGTATGATTCCTTGGTACTTGAATTCTTTCTTTCTGGCTACTTCTAATAGTTTTAAATTTGATTCATGTGTGCTGGATTTGGGCTGTAGTCTTATTGGAAGTTTTCATTTTGGGGTTTCTTTCGGGAGGTGACCAGTAGATTCTTTCAATTTCTGCTTTCCCCTCTGTTTTCAAAAGAGCTGGATGATTTTTTTTTGGTAACTTCTTGAAATATGATGTCTAAGCTTTTTCTTTTTTTCTGGTCATGACTTTTAGGTAGTCCAGTGATTCTTAAATTATCTCTTCTCATTATATTTTCTAGGTATTTATTTTTACTATGAGATATCCCATATTTTCTTCTATCTTTTCTGTCTTTTGACTTTGCTTTAATATTTTTTATTGTTTCATAGAATCATTGGCTTCTTTTTGGTTCATCCTAATTTTCAAGGAGCTATTTTTTAGGGGTAAGATTTCATATCTGTTGTTCTAAGTTGTTATTTTTCTTTTTTAAAATCTTTCTTCCATATCTCCCATCTCTTTTCTCATTTTTCCTCTACTACTTTTATTTGTTTTTTAAATCATTTTTAAATTAAAAAAACCTCCCAAGCCTCCAAAACGAAGCCCCTCAAAACCCTCCTTAACTCTTCCAGCCTGTGAGCTTTTAGTACTCTCAAAGTGATGTAATTGGGGTGGAGTCTGCTCATCGGCCTCCTAGTCAGAGCTCAGTATGTTACTGATCCAGGGTTGGGTCTTTCAGCTTGACCCTACTTAAGACCTTTAGTAAACTGCTGCTGGACTGAGTCCAGAACTGGGATGCTCTCTATGTTCAGAATGACTGAACTGTAGGCTCCCCTTTGGTCTAGGATTCTGGCACTGGTATCCCAATTAAGGCTTCTACCTGGGCTGGAAACTAGGTTCCAGTGCACATTAGAGCTTCTGTGCCATTTGCTTTTGGACTTGTTCTTTGTCCAGTACATAGCTAGGACCCATGAGTTATCCCTCCTCTCCACCATTGCTATTTGCAGATTGTGCCACCCTGAGTATGACTGGGAACGAGACCGTCAGTTAACTAGGTGCAAGACGATACTCATTCCTGTATCTTGTGTTACTTTAGGGATCACCTAGAATTTGTTGATCTTAGGTATTTTTCAGTCTCTGAGTGCTGCCACACATAATATTGGCCAAATCCTATCCTGAGAGTTCCAGACCTGTCTCTCTCCCTAAACTGCCCTTTGCTGAAAAAATGACTCACTAACTTTTCTCGGTGTTCTTAATCAGAATTAAGTCTGGTGTATTTTTTGGATCTTTGTGGAGGTTTGACAGGGATGCAAAGCTGTACTACTCTAGTAGGAATAGTCTACCATCTTGCCTCCCAAGATAATGAGTTCTTGATGTAGAGAAAGGTAAGCAGAGCAAAGAGAATAATTTATACAGAAACAACATTGGAAAGACAAACAATTTAAAAAAGATTTAACTCTGATCCATGCAATGATCAACTATGATTACAGAAGAATGGCGCTGTATTTGGCTACCAGGGAGATGATGGATTCAAGATGAAGATTGAGACACATTTTTGGACATGGACAATGTGGGAATTTGTTTTGCTTAACTGTACATACCTGCTACAAATTTTTTCATTTTTTAAAAATTTTAAATGGGAGTGGGGTAGGAAAGAGATAAAATACATGCTTATTGGTTGAAAGATTAAAATTTTTTTAAAAAGATAATTCATTCTGTTTGGGGACATTTTGAGATTGAAATGTCTATGGTGTAGCCAGTTGGAAATATTTAAAAAGCAATTGTTGTGATGTGAGAATGGAACTTAGGAATGAAACTCTGACTGGATATATAATTCTAAGTATATAATCTACATTAAAAAGAAGTATAGAAAGAGAAGAGGGCTGTTTACAGAGCCTTGAGGTATACCCACAATTGGGAGAACACTGGAAAAGATATTGAAAAGGAAAAGTTGGGTAAGAGAAGAATTAAGAATGTGTGTGTCACATGTCATGGAATTCCAGAGAGAAGAGAGTATTTAGGAGGAATGGGTAATCAAGAGTGTCAAATGCTGTATAAAGATCAAGAAAAATGGGATGTTCTTAAGTTGGGGCTTAAGAAGTTATTGGTAACATTGAAAAGAGTGCTTTCAGTTGAGTGATAAAATTTGAAGCCAGATAGAAAGGAATGAGAAGAGGAAAAGTGAATTAAATAGAGACAACTTTTTCTAGTTTTGATATAAAAGAGAAGAAGCATTTAGGACAATAGATTGAGGGGATAAAAGTAAGGCCTTTTTTTTTTTTTTTTTTTTTTTTTTTTTTTAATGGGATGACCTGGGTGCCTCTGAAACCAGCAGGAATCAGCCTGTGGATCTCTAGAAATTTATATACAGAGGAAAGGGATGATTGTGAGGGCTGTCTGTTAGAGAAGATCAGAGGGCATGGGATCAAGAACATAAACAGAAGGATTGGCATTTGGGAGAGGAGCCACCTCTTCATCAGAAACTAGAGTAAAGGAGGAGAGAAAGAGAGATGGTGCCATGAGTTTTGAAATGCAGAGAATGGAAGAAAAGAGAACTTAACAGCAAATATCCTAACAGCAAAACTCGAAGCTGAGAGGGTGGGGAGAGGGAGTGGAGTCCATATGTTGTACTGTTCTGCTCCATATTTATAGTGGCAGCATGAGCCCCTCCTCCCTCTTCACCCATTTAGGCCAAGACAAGCTTCCTCCAGGATGTTTGGCTGCCTCCCTCTCCCTGGATTGGTTTCCTAGGGTATTTCTGAGACCAAGAGAGGAGAGGGGAGGGAAGACAGATTCTCACTTGCCTTGTTCTGGGGTACACTGTGAGCTCGCTGTCTCTGAGGGGTCCTAGGAGGTTTCATCTTTGTTACTATCCATCCCTCCCATCTCAGAGATCCCCTTCCTACAGCGCTTCAGCTTCTTTCTCTGGCTCCAGGATTTGCTGGAGATGCCAGGAAAGCTTCAGCCAACTTGGAGCAAATGATTGGGAAGCATAATAAGCCATCCCTGAGAAGGGAGACTTTTTAAAAACTTTGTGGAAAGTGGGCCTTCCTTAGTTTAGTGCTTCCTGCTCCTCAAGACCGGCAGATCAGAGAGGACAAGGGAAGGAGAGGAGCCAGAGGAGAGTTTATATGTTTGAAACCAAACAGCTCTCATTTGGAGCATCTGGAGTGAGAGCTAACAGCTCTGGAGGAAGGAGAAATAAGTCTGCTCCCCCAAGACAGGCGGTTGTTTGGGCAAAGAGAAGGAGGAGGAGGAAAGAGTCAGCCTTCCTGTGGAGGAGAAAAACAGGAGAAAACCAGACTTGACGTGGAGCTACCTAGAAAGTGTCTGGGTTTGTGTTGTAGAGGCAGGGAATGAGGCACAATATCTGGGCACCTCCCCAAGGCCTCCGGGCTTCCCTACACACCAGTGTGTACACACACACACACACACACACACACACACACAATCTCTGTCTGTCTCTGTCTCTCTGTTTCTCCCTCTCTGTCTGTCTCGCTCTGTCTATCTCTCTTTCCCTCTCTCTGTCTCTCTGTCTATCTCTGTCTCTGTCTCTGTCTCTGTCTGTTTGTCTCTCTTGGACAACTTTTCAGAAATCACACTCCTTGGCTCATTTGCCCCCACCTTTGTTGCCCTGCCAGACCATCCCAGCAGGAAGCACATGAAATCAGTGCAAAAAAAGGACCTTTGATCACAACAGGCTCCTAAGGTTGGCCAAAGATTGAATTCAGCAGCAACATTCACAGCACTCAGCAAACAGCCGCTTTCCTCCAATTGCCTCCTGAGAATGCAAGCTCCAAATCCATCCTTCCTGGGTCCCCAGCCTGGCAGGAGCAGAACATCTGGAGTGGTTTCTCTGCTGAGCCTCTTCCCATTCTAATTCTGCTTGACGTCTGTGGGGCAGAGTCTAGCAGGTGCTGTCATCTCTCCATGTAGCTAGGTCTGGTTCTCCTTGGCTGCACCTACCCCTCCATTCTTTGCTGTTGTCTGTTCTAGTTTCTAGCCTCCTTGGGGTGCTGCTATCTCTGTCCTGTTCTCTGCTGCCCATGCATGGATATTATGTTTTCATGAGACTCTCCCAGTCTTTGTAAAATTGTTGCTGTTTGTCCCTCGTTCTTGAAGAGGACCATGACATCAGGGAGGGGATGCTGTGACAGGCAAGTGAGTTGGATGTGAGTGGGGCAGGCTGGGCAAGGTCACCGGCCTCACCTTCCCCTCCAGAGCATCTGGGCCAGTGGCCAGATACAGATCAAGATGACTGGAGATGGCCCTGGATGAAAAATGCCCTGATTTTGCTAGATTTTGCTTTGCTTTAGATTGATGCACAGTCTTCTATTGGACATAGTCCTAAGACTTCTCCCCAGTAATTGAGACCTTTTTCAGGATTTATGAAGAAAAACAATATTTTCCTTTCTATATGTTCCTTTAACCTAGTAAAAATTGCAATTCCCAGGAATTTCATCAGATACACTTGTATACTTGTACATCTTGGTACTCTTGAAGGATATACATAAACATTATATATATATATATATATATATATATACATTTATTAGTTAGTATATGTCAAAGTCATCAATTAATTTTCCAAAATATATATCAGTGCACAGTATATAACATCCACGTTAGTCATATGAGGAAGTCTAGATACATTGATCACATGTGGAAACCAAATATATAATACATATAGCAAAAAATGTATACATAATGGTGAGAAAAAGAAAGGGAAAAAGAAGAGAATAAGCATTTTTCTGGCACCTATTATATGCCAATCACTGTAACAAATGATTTTTTAAATACTATCTCACTGGACTTTGACAACAATTTGGCAAGGTAGGTGCTGTTATTATCTCCATTTTACAGATGAGAAAACTGAGCCAAATAGAGGTTAAATGCCTTGTTCAGGGTCACACAACTAGTTAGTGTCTGAGGGCAGATTTGAACTCAAATTTTCCAAACTCCAGACCCAGTTCTCTAACTCAAAGCCTCTTAAACTGGGAACTTTGACTTCATATGAAGTTACATAATATATGTGGAGGTTGTAAGATTATGATTTATTATTAATAAATGTTTGCTTTTCATACATATTTTATTACCTATATACCTGAGGTCACATAAAAATTTCTCAGGCGAAAAGGGGTCATGAGTGGAAAGAGTTTAAGAAGTCTTGCTCTAGCCAATGCATCATCTAGCTGCCTCATAGTGGCAAAGTAAATGCCAAATACAGAGACTATATATAAACTACAATATTCATTTACCTCATTCACCAAATGTTTATTAAATAACTACTATGTGCTAGATCTGCTAGATTCTGGTAAAAAATCAAAATGAAATAGTACCTACCCTTAAGGAATTTATTTTTTATTGGTGGAAAACAACATATACACCAAAAAGTAAATACAAACTATTTAGGAAAACCTATTCTGATAGGTTTCCTCTTGGACAGATGTTCCATCTATGGATAGATGTCAGAAATTGAATAGGAAAAAAATTACACTTTATTTTCATTAACTCTTGATTTCCTTTGTAATTGTCTATGCTTTATTATATGCATTGAAAAGTGTTATTCTGTGTATTCTGAGAAGGGATCCATAAGTTTAACCAGATTTCAAAAAGGATCCATGACACAAAAAAGTTTAAGAAATCTTGCCTTAGTAACTCTTCATGGACTTTATGTTCCAGAAAAAATGACATACTTGCTATTCTTAAACTTTTTTGTTAAACTTATGGACCCCTTCTCACAATACTCAGAATAACATTTTTCAATACATGTAATAAAACATGGAAAATTAACTCTCTGTCTATCTCAGTTTTCTTAACTGCAATAAGGGTTGGATACTAATATCACCTACCTCCCAGGGATGTTGTCAAAGTCCAATGAGATGAAATTTATAAAACATTTAGTGTAGTGCCTGACAAATAATAAGTGCTAGGAAAATGCTCCTCCTTGTTCCTTTCCCTTCCCACTTCTAATGTTGTGCATTAATAGGTAACAGTTGGGTTGAGTATAGAAGAAATGAAAGGGTGATGATTCTAATAGGTGGAGGGGAGGAGGAAAGGGATTTCAGGCAGGCTTATGCAAAGGTCTGGAGGCAGGAGATAGAGTGGTATAAGTGGGGAATAGCAAGGATGTCATTTTGTCTGGAACATAAAATTCATGAAGGAGAGTGGTATGCAATTAGACTCGAAAGGCAGGCTGACTCCAGATTGTGAAGGGCTTTAAAAGTCAAACAGAAGTTTGTTTCTATTATAAAGACAAGAGGACTTCTTTAAGTAAGAAAATTATGTGATAAGACCCACATTTAGGATTATGCATTTGGCAGCTGGATGTAGGATGCCTTGGAAAGAGCAGAGAGGGATAGTTAATAAACAATTATTATATACTATTAATATATAACATATATAATATATTATTTATTATTATGTTATATTATACTTATATATATACAATATTATAATTATTATATGATGATAATATAATACGTAACTATTATATACCAGGCATCATACTAAGACCTGACAGTCCAAACAAGGCCAAAGATAGTCTCCATCCTTGAGGATCTCATAACCAGTGAGATAGGAGGCAGGTAATCTAACTAGGAAGCTCTTGCAATCATCCACTTGAGAAGGGATAAAGGCCTGATGGAGGCGGGTAGCCTATATCACAGAGCATCACATGTGAGGGTTTTATACAGCAGACCAAACACAGGAAACACACCTAACATCCCAAGCTGAGTTTTCCTGCCAGGACACACTTGCACACAGTCAATGAGCATCATCTAGATACCTGAAGAATCTTCTTTCTCTTTCCTAGAGCATCCCATCAATCTGGTCCCTGGCCAGTACTTTTGCAATGACTTCTTTTTTCCAAACACAATTCCACTGGCCTGTAGTTTGAATTCTGAGCTCTCAGTTGATCCAGACTAATTCTCATTATCATCAGGTCCTCTGGGCTTCAGTCACATGCCTGAACTTGGGAATGACCTAGGCTGGTTCTTACAATTGTTTCCAGCCCCTAAAAACACAAATTCTATGGGTAGCCTCCTTTAACCTACAATGGAGCATTAGGAAGGAAAGGAGGGGCCTTTGAATTCAACTCTCTCCCATAATCCCTTGGAGCTCCCAATGATCTGGCAGATTTCCCTATCTCACATGCTCTTTCCTCTCCATTCTATGATAGCACATCCTTCTCTATATTGAGTCATTTCTAGGTCCAACAATTCTTCAGAAACTTGTGATGGATGATTCTTTTCTTCCTCATTTGTCCTGTTGGTGGTGAGACAATTCTAGGATGGTAAGCAGGTGGCTCATTTGTCCAATTCTCCATGGTTCTTGTCTCTTTGGCAGCAAGGAGTCCAATGAACTCCTTCTCTATAAATCCTCAGCACCCTGAGTTTTCTCCACAGTTGCTCTATAGACAAGCTTTCAACTACTTGACATGGATGACTCCACTGGTTTGAAAATATGTCTTTTTCCTGGACAGCAAGGTTTCTTTTTATAATTCTTTAATATATTTTTGTTTTTCCTTGATCTAAATTTCTAACACTTAAGATTTCTTAGTAGGACTTTATACTTTAAATTACAGTTTCTGACAATGAACTTGAACATAATGTGGCTGATTATTCTCTCTGGGCTTTACTGTATAGAGGCCATAACTGGTCATTGGGCATCCTTCAGCCAGTATCTCAGCCAAGAGACACACTGGTTACAAGTCTCCCCGTCTTCCTCATCTTCTGAGGCTCCAAAGTACAAATCAATAGGTAAATATGGCTCTTAACCAAAAATTGGGAAGTATGGGAAGAAGTCTATGGCGTCATCCTTAATGGCATTATAGCCATATCCTCAAAATGCTGCATGCTGACTATACTGAGCTTTATGCTTGGCTCTCAAGTTTCCCAACAGTAGTTCACTACTGTGTGATTAAAATATTCTGATGTTAGATCTCTCCAAGGATGGTAAGGTATAGCTCTAGATTTCTTGATTCTTGCCAAAGCTAACGCCTCCTTGAGTAGTATGCTCTCAAAATCTTGACCTTTGCCAAAGAGATCCTGGCAGGGAAATCCTTATCCCAAGAAATACATTTCCTGCAACATCCTGGCAACCATAGGAGCTTTTGTGTTTGATGTGCCTGGAACCTAGTAGGTGCTTAATAAATATTTGTTGATTGATTGGTTGGTTGGCTATACTTGTACATAACAGGTGAATTTGTTTGCCACCACTAAAATGCAGCTTATAGGGGCATGTAGGTGGTACAGTGGATAGAGCACCAGCCCTGACATCAGTAGGACCTGAGTTCAAATCTGGCCTCAGACACTTAACACTTCCTAGCTGTGTGACCCTGGACAAGTCATTTAACCCCAATTGCCTCAGCAAAAAGAAAAAAAAATTCAGCTTATGTTTTTCCTATCTCCATCTAGGGGTTAAAAAAAAATTCATGTACAAGAGCTCCAAAGGACCACTGCTACTTATACTCTTCAGATGCACAGTATGAATTGATAGGATTTCCTTGAATATATCGAACATAGATCTCACACTTCCTATAGATATTGGCTGCCATCTTGTGTCAGTAGAATTTATTTTATAATAACTCTATAGTTTATTCTTGGCAAAAGTGACCCAAAGCTGTTATGTGGGGCTTTGTGGTCATAGGGCAATAGATCTTGGAGAACACTTCATATTAAATCAGTTCTCCTCTAGATGGTATTTCATTTATCACAGAACTCCATCTTCTGCTATACTCTCAACAGAGTATATGGAAGGAGATTCTATCATTTCTCATTGACTTTTATCACTAAGTTGTCCCACCATCAGAAGGGATGGTTGGTCGCACATGACAAAATTTCTATCCATTGATGGTACTTTGTCTCACATTTTGAACCACTTTCATGTATCTATAGGCCTGGCTTCATACATGTCACAGATCACTTTCATTCATCCATGGTACTACTGTGGCTTTGGGGACACAGGGCCTATGGAACAGAATATATGACTCCACATTTGTCTTCTCTGGTTGGTTGGTCAGTAAACCAACCTAGTTCCCTGATGGTAAAACATGTTGAACTCATAGTTGGTTTGCATACAAACCATCTCTACCAGATATGAAGATAATAGTGCTGGTCAGATTATAGCAGGGATTATGACCAATTTTTACTTGAATTCAAACTCCATAAAAACAACTTCAAAACTTCTCAGTGACAGTTCATTTCAAAGCTACTTCAAAGCCATAGTCTACTTGAGAGTGGAATGAAGTATTCTACTGTTAGTAAGTCCCCATTTACAAAGTAATGGACTTCTGTTAGTGTCAGTGCCCTGTTCTAATGATGCTCCAATTTGTGAAGCTGTTTGCAGTGTATAACACAAATAGCTGGCTTGGACTTTCACTGGCCAACATCCATGTATGTCTGAGGTAGTTGATCAAGGCCCAGAAGATTTGATCTCATTTATCTTCTCAGTAGTTTATTTAAAAAATATCTAAGGAATCAGATCAGAGGGTTCTTTTTTATCCTTCTGTTTTTCATTTTTGCCTGCTAGGATAGAATTACAGATTTAGAGCTGGATAGAAATTCAGAAGGCCATCAAATCCAATCCCAATATCTTAGGAAACTGAGGTCAATTGAGGCCCCTAGAGACTAAGTGTCACACAAATGACAGAGCTAGGATTTGAATCTAGATTCTCTGACACCAAAGCCAACATTTGCTATCTTGTACCACACTTTGCCTCCATGATGAGTGACAATGGCTTAAATCTTCGCAGATATACAAAGGCTTTAGCTTTAAAAAAAAAAAATCTTTGAAGGTGGCCAAGTGGTACTTTCTTCTATCTTCTTGCACTTAATCAATGAATTGATCAATCCTGAGCATTTATGTATGTACCAGTCAGTGAGTTAGGTGCTACACATATAGATACAAAGAATGAAACAATACCTGCCTTTAAGGAGCATATATTCTATCAGGGGAAACAATATACGCCCATCTAAGTAATACAAAATATGGATGCTGTTGTTCTTCCTTCGTTTCAGAGAGGACCGGTGACATCATGGCTGATGTCTTGACCTGTGAGTACAGTGGATTCAAGAGAGCTAGAGATGCACAAAGCCATCAGCCCATTCTCTCTCAGAGCCATCATAAGCCAGGGGCAGAACAAAAGTCAGGATGACTGATGATGGTCTGGGATGCAGGGAATGACCTTGACATCTTCAATGTCTGAACAAGCTCCTGGTGGCCAGTTGGAACAAATTGTTCTCATCAGCCCATTCCACAGGGTGGAATGCTCGCAGTGGCCATTCCCCTAACTCACTGATGGGTGTGAGGTCTGCCCACCCAATTGGGCTTTTCTGCTGAAATGGTTTTCACCAGGGGGCGGCTGCTGGGCAAGCTACAACTTTTTACAGAGCCAGATGAAAATTGAGGGAGAGGTGGACACCAAAGGTACAGCCCTGAAAAGTGTTAGTCCTACCACATACCCCAGATATGGATGAGAATAGAGAAAAAGCCATGTTGGAAATTAAGAATTTATTGGGAACAAAGTTAGCCCTGAATAAGCTCTTCTTGTTGAGCCACTTCCCACTATTCATTCAATAGTATGTGAGGAAGAGCAAAGAAGGGCTGTTTCCTCACACTCTTCCAAATTAGAACATCCGTATATCAACATTTCTAAGTAGTTCATGTCACCAACTGATCTTTCCATGAGCCATTAAAAATGGCAGTTGCCCCAGAAATTTCTTTTGTGTGCACTCAAACTGCCCGATGGAAAGCCATTTTCTCCTCATGTTCTTTTGCCGTGGAGATTGGATGGTACCGACCATATGAGTTCAATATTAAAAGCTACTGGCTGCCAGCAGAGAGACCATGGTATCCGGTGCCCATGGACTGGTTTCCCTTAGTTCTCTTATTCCAAGTGTCACATCCACACATCTAAATCTTTCTAGTTTCCTTTTGTGCCATCCCAATAATTGAGGACTACAGGGATCTGTCATGGATCATAGGGCTGTTGTTCTTTTGGGTGATGGGCTTCCACCTAACCAATGATGTCCAGTTGTTTTCAGTCATGTCCTGTCTGGGGTTTCCTTGGCACAGACACCAGACAGGGGTTTGCCATTTCCTTTTCTAGTTCATTTTACAGATGAGGACCTGAGGCAAAGAGGGTTAAATGACTTGTCCAGGATCAGATAGCCAGTGAGCATAAGAGTAGATGGGAACTCTTCTCTGGACTCCCGATCCATCCACTCTGCCCCATCTAAAAACAGTTGTAGCAAATACAACTTCTTTGGCTGCGTTCTTCTGGATCCGTTGCCAGAGCAGACTGCCTTGACTTCTGGTCCCAAGCTTCTTTGTTCCTGCAGCAGGAGGGGTACCACACACTCTGCAATCTTCCAGCAGCTTGCCTCAAGTGCCATCCGGGATACGGGAAGGCCTTTTCCTTGGCATCTCGAGATGTGCTGGAATCAGGAGGAGCTGGCTCTTTTTCACTTTTTTTAAACCAATTTCACTCTCTTTACTATTCTCATTTTTATTTCTTTATGAGGGCTTTCAGCTCTAAGGAAGCAAGAGGCAATTCTTGCTATTCAATCAATGAGATACAGAAACTGATGTCCTTGACTTCCTGAATCAACCTAGCAAACCTCAATCATCCCATTGGTTCTCTAGGTACCACCCACAGGAGGGGTTTGGATTGGAGGGGAAGCTGCTATCTGTGCAGACAGGGGAGTGACCCCAGTGAAATAATAGATCCTTTAAGTAATGAAGTAAATCTTATGTAGAAGGCCCCATCCTGTGTTTCAGGAATAAGGCAATAAGCATGATACCTGCCCCACAGTACAACAATAATAGCTCGTATTTATGTATAAGTGCTCTACAGATGCTATCTGATTTGATTTTCATAACTACTGAGGTAGGTGCTATTATTACCCTTATTTTACACATGAAGAAACTGAGGCACAGAACAATGACATAACTTTCCCTGAGTCCTATAGCTAGTAAGTGTCTAAGGATGGATTGGAACTCAGATCTGAGCAGCCCAGCTTCCTCTACCAACTGTGGGGACAGAGACACAAAAACACACAAAACTATTTTTCAAGGAAGGGTCAGATAAGTGAAAGAGAAGACCATAAAAGGTGTTATAAAAATGTGAAGAGAATGAGAGAGCATTTTCAGATTGGGGAGAGGGGGGAGGCAGATCAGAGAAGGCTTCAGGGAAGAGGAGGCATTTATTTAGACCTTTGAGAGCGGAGAGAGACTTCAATGGACAGAGATGGAAATGGAGGTGTATAATCCAGGTATGGGAAACAAGGGGGAGAGGGAGTGAGGGAAAGATGGGAGGGGATGGGAGAGGGGAGAATAAGTTTAGAGGAAGAAGAATGATCCAGTTGGACTGATGCATAGAGTGATTGTAAGCAGGGGTAATTTGAGATAAGAGTGGAGAAGACTGGGGCCATATGACAAAGGAATTTATGTATCATCTGGCAGGCAATGGGGAGCAAGGAAGGTTATTTTTTCATTTTTTTATTAAAGCTTTTTATTTTCAAAAGATATGCATGGATAACTTTTCAACATTGGCCCTTGCAAAACCTTATGTTCCAATTTCTTCCCCCTTCCCACCAAGGAAGGTTATTGATGGGCATGAGCAGGGTGGTACAAGAAGATTACATGAGCAGCAGCCAACGAGGAGGGGAGGGACAGGAGACAACACTTTTATGCTATGGATTTGCAATCAGAAGACCTAGGTTCAAATCTTAGTCCTGATACCTGATCTCTAAGGTTTCTTCCACCTCTTACAACCCAAGAACATCTAATCTTCACCTGGCACCAGGAAGGACTGGCAGACGATGGCAGATTCTTCTTTCTTCTTCTCTCTAGTCTAACTGGGTGGATGAGTTTCCCAGCACAGATCTTTGGGGAATGGGTCAGAGGAAAAGGAGGCGTTATTATTAAGAGGTTATATTAAATGTATTTTACTAAGCCAGCCCCTCATCTTACAGGCCTGGGATGTCAAACCAAATTGCCCAAAGTCATAAAGAAGTCAGGACCAGGATTTGGACCAAGCAGAGTACTTCAGTCCCCCTGTGCCAGTTTCCAGGCCCCATGGAAGAAATGGCCACCATTGCTTTCGCCTTTCCACTTGCTGCCCAAGAAGCACCTCAGATTTTTTGTCCCCACTGGCACAATGCCCACCTCCACCTTTCCTGCAGGGAGTGCATGGAGCCAGGTCCAGGCCACTCAGCCACCTGGTGACCCGTGATTCACCTTCCTGTGGAAATACCCTTTTTGCCCATGGCCTGGTCTTGGTTAGGTAAAATCCACTTTATTTCAGATTATGGTGGCAAGGGACGTTGGAATGGGAGGCCTTGAATCTGGAGGAGCATTTTGATGTCAGATGACCCAAGTACTCATTGGACAGGTGAGGAAGCAGCCCCAGAGAGAAGGGTCTTGACTAGTTACACCTATGGTGTAATCAAAGAGGAAAAACCCAGACAAGCCCCAAATGGTGGGCCTGCCAGCTCCCCAGCCCACTGCTGGGGGCCTTTTCCTCTCTACCCACCGTGCTTTATTTCACTGATAGGCTTGAGTCAGCCCCATCTCAGGGAGAAAATCTGAAGGTCTACAATTCTCTACTCTGGAAAGAACCCTGAATTAAGAGTCAGAAGTCCTGACTTCTATCACTTTAGCCAGATGGCTTTGGCTACTTGACTTCTGTCTCAGGGTCTCCATCTGTAATAGCTACAACAATAATGACATTATATATATATATATTTTTTAAATTATATTATTATGTATTATGATATATTGTATATATTATTTATATATAATGTTTATACATTATTTTTATTTATATATAATATTTACATAGTATTATACATTAATTATATATATGTACATTTTAAAACAATCCTGTGAGATAGATAGTGCAAAAATAATTATCCTCATTTTGCAGATGAGAAAACTGAGGTTCTTTAAGTGACTTAAACTAGTAAATTTCAGGTGTGAGATTAGGACCCAGACCAAAGTAATGGACTCTGTCTACTGCCAACACTAAGATGGCACTATCTTTACAATCATCATCAAGCTCAGGGTGGTTATGAGAATCAAATGTGACAATTTAGATAAAATGCTTTGTGAATCTTAAATTGCTATGGAAACCTGAGCTCTAATGAACAATATTAATCAATAATATCAATACTAATAATTCAACTACCATGCTTAATAGCAGAGTATTATAGTGTTGTATAATATATATACATAAAAATATAAAAATATAATAAATATAGTATTATAAGCAGAGTACTATAGTGGCCAGATAAGTAGGGGGGAAGGAAGAAGCATTCATTAAGCACTATTATGTGCCAAGCACTTTATATATATTATCTCATTGGATCTTTACTACTCCAAAAGGCAGTGACTGTTATTCCCATTTTACAGTTGAGTAAACTGAGTCAGACAGAGGTTGAATGACTTGTGCAGGGTCACATGGCTTTTAAGCAAGGGTCTGAGCTCAGATTTTCCTGATTCTGGGCCTGGTGTCTGCTCTGTCTCCACTGTGCCATTTAGCTGCTGACCGAGCACCAAGAAGTCCGTCTTTGACACAGCCCTGACTCCCTAACCCTGGGCATGACTTAACCCATCAGTGCCCTCAGGCAACACTCCAAGACTCAGCTGCAGGTGGAGTTTGATAGGTGGGAGGGCTTTACTGGGGGTCCTCTCCCCGGGGACCTCACCGGCTTGCATGAAAGAAAATCAGTGATGCTCTACAGCTGTCTCCACCCCAATGGTCCTTTCCACCTGCATTGCGAGCTTCCACAAGTCCGAAACTGCCCCTGGTCAAGCTTGTGCAACTGTGTTGGCTCCTGAGCAACTTCAGAAGGCCTTTGGCTCGTTTGTCACCACCACCATAGCCTCCACTGCAGGAAGAAACACAAGAAATCAGGGCCACACAGCCCTTTTTGTAGTGGCTAGAAACTGGAAACTGAAGGGATGCCCATCAATTGGAGAGTGGCTGAATAAATTATGGTATATGAATGTTATGGAATATTATTGCTCTGTAAGAAACGACCAGCAGACGATTTCAGAGAGACCTGGAGGGACTTGCATGAACTGATGCTGAGTGAAACGAGCAGAACCAGGAGATCATCATACACGGCAACAACAGTATTACATGATGATCAATTCTGATGGACATGGCTCTCTGCAACAAAGAATTGTCTCAAACCAGTTCCAATTATTCAATGAAGAAAACCATATACACCCAGAGAGAGGGATATGAAATATGGACCACAACGTAACATTTTCATGATCTTTATTGACATTTGCTTGCATTGTGTTGCCTTTCTCTGATTCTTTTTTTTTCTTGTAGATAGGATTTTTCTTGCATAACTTCTCAAGCATTTCAACATTATTAACATGTAGTGGACTTCCTGCCATCTAGGGGAGGGGAGAGGACTGGGGGTAAAATTTGTAATGGAAAGCTTTGTAAAGATAAAAGTTGGGAAACTACCCATATACATGCCATACAAATAAAAAGCTTTAAAATAATAAAAAAAAAATGTTAATAGCAAAAAAATAAATAAATAAATGATTGTTGATTGGCTGAGAGAAAAAAAAAAAAAAAAAAAAAAAAGAAATCAGGGCCACAAAGGAAATTCAGTCTCAGCAGAATTGTTCTGATTAAATGGGTAAAAAGCTTTGGATAATGCTCTTTGGGTAAAGAGCTGCATTTCACTCTACTCCTCTCTTTACTCAGCACGACAAATGTGCAATGGAGGAATTAATCCGAATGCTTTTCAGGAGCATAAATAATAACCCATATGTGTGTAGTGCTTTACAAAGTGCTTTTACAACCATTATCTCATTTGGTCCTCACAACTGCTCTGTGAGCTTGGCAAGACAGGGATTGTTGTTCCCATTTTAGTGATCAGTCAATCAATCAGCATGCATTTATTAAGTGCCCAGGATAGTGCCAGGCTCTGCGCAAGATGCTGAGGCTACGAAGACAAAAAGAAACAAACCTTGCATTTAAGAAGCAGACATGCATAAGGAAAGAAGGAGGGAAGGAAGGAAAGAATAAAAGAGGAAGCAAAGAAAAAAGAAAGGAAGGATAGAAGGAAAGGAGAAAGAGGAAGGAGGTCTTTAGTGTCTGCTATATGAAAGGCACTGTGCAAATGTTATTTCATTTGATCTTCACCACAAGACTGAGAGATAGGTGATAATAATACAGTTGTACAGGTGAAGAAATTGAGCTTCTTAGAGCAGAAGGACTAGTCTGGGGTCACACAGCTAGTGGCAGAAGCAGGACTTCACCCTGGGTCTCCTAATTCCAATTCTAATGCTCTTCTTACTCGGCTACATTGCATATCCCAGCAGTTTGACCTTGAGCAGGTAACTTCCTTTTTCTGAACCTCAGTTTCCTCATTTGTAAAACAGGGATGGTGACATGCACTAAGAGCATAATAGTGAATGTAAACTTGCTGATTAAGTGAGAAAAGGGGATCTGAATGATGGGACAGGGGCTGACTCCTGCTAAAACATCTATATTCTTTTCCCCGGCTCCTCTAGCCAATGGCCAGATGGGAGTGTGCCTCAGAATATAGCTCCCCCCAAAAATAGAGCTCCCTCTCAGCTACAGCTTTTGTCAGGTTGCAGTCTCCCACCCTCCCAGAGGCCTCCTGGCAGTTTATAAATAACCATGTTTTCTCGAGTGGGTGCTCTCAAATACTCTGTATACATGACAAGCTGTGGTTGGTAAGGGGGGCTTTGTGAAAAGGAGTGGGGTGAGAGGGACCATGTCATATAGAATTATAAAGCTAGAAGAACCTTAGAGCATATGATATTGGAGCTGGGATGGGGTTCAGATCATAGGAGAGCAGAGAGGGAAAGGCCCTTAGAACATGAGACGTCAGAGCTGGGAGGGCCCTCAGAACCCAGGATGTCAGAGCTGGGAGGGCCCTTAGAACCCAGGAGGTCAGAGCTGGGAGGGCCCTTAGAACCCAGGAGGT
>JAJPUD010004972.1:0-28922 GCA_023553655.1 Myrmecobius fasciatus | reverse complement strand
AGAGCTGGGAGGGCCCTTAGAACCCAGGAGGTCAGGGCTGGGAGGGCCCTTAGAACCCAGGATGTCAGAGCTGAGAGGGCCCTTAGAACACAGGATGTCAGAGCTGGGAGGGCCCTCAGAACACTGAAGGGCAGAACAAGAAAAAACCATTGAGCTTGTAAAAGCAAACATTTTATAGATGAAGGAACTGATGCCCAGAATGGGAATTGTTTTGACTAAGACAATGAGATGTTAGCGTGTTACAGAGCTGGGAAGAGAACAGAAAGCTAGAATTTATATGGCATTTCAAGATTTGCAAAACAACTATACATGTGTCATCTTGTTTGAGCCTTCCAATAACCCTGCTGTTACTATACCCATTTTACAGATGAGGAAACAGAGGCTCAATGACTTGCTCAGAGTCACAGAGCTGGTAAGCATCTGAAGTAAGATTGGAACTCAGGTCTTCTTACCTGCGGGTATAGTCCTTTGCATAGCATCATCTTGTTGCTGTTCTTCACAGGCCTTTCCAGTGTTCTTCCTTCTATCCAGTGGTTCCAAAGTGGGACCTGGGAATCTCAGACCCTTTTAGGAAGTCAGTGAGATTAAAACTATCTTCATGATCATATTAAGATTTTAAATTTCCAATGTGGATATATCAATATATATATAAATATGTCAATATCAATCAAATATAAATATCAAAAATAAATGCCAAAAGATACAACCCACATAAGCAAAAGCTCTTTGGGAGGAATCTCAATAATTTTAAAAAATATTAAGAGGTCTTGAGACTGAAAAGCTTGAGAGCCTCTGTACTATGTTGTGCATGAGGATAGTGCTTCCTTTGCCTAATTTCCAAATAGTTAATTTTTAAAATTTATTTTTCCCCCTGAAACAATTGAGGTTAAGTGACTTGCCCAAAGTCACACAGCTAGGGAATGTTAAGTGTCTGAGCCCAGATTTGAACTCAGGTCCTCCTGACTTCAGGGCCAGGGCTCTATCCACTGCACCACTGCAGTCTAACTGCCCTAATTTTTTTACTTTACTTTTTATTTTTAGCAAAGAGCTACATTTCAGTTGTTTTCACTGAGCATCAGGAATTATGTTGATCCCAGACCCCACTGGAGTAAGGCAACATGTCTGACTCCTGTCTCAAAATCCTTCCAACCTTTGACCCTGACCTTGACCCCCATTGTCACCTCCTAGGATGTTAGCCCTCAATTGATCTCCAGTCCCTCTCATCCCATCTTCCCTGTATTTTGACCTGGTATCCCATCCCAACATCCAATCAAACCCCAGAGCACAAACTCCAAGGTTCCAGGCTTTATATAGCCATCTATCTAGCCTTCAGCCTCTTTCCTCTGGCTCTTGGATTCCAGTTTCCAGGATCAGTCCCGTCCCCTAGCTCTGAACCCCGAGCCCCTGCTCTTGATCCACGATCTGAGACCCCTTCTGATCTAGAAAAGGAAAATCCCCCAGCTCATTGGCCTCCCTCTTGCTCTTCCTCAATACCAGGTAAGTTAAAATCTGGATTGAGAAAGAGTTGGGCCATCTTCAAGGAGATGGACCAGACCAGTGTGAGGTGCAGTCCCATTCCAGCTCCCCCTTTAATAGCCCCCATGTTGCCCACCCTTGCAAGCCTCTCTCTGCCCCAAAGGTACAGGCCGGTTTCTCCTTCTTTGCATCTTCCCATATGCCTTTTTTATTTCCTCTTTTTCTTTTTTTAAAACATCAACAACAAAAAACCTTGTGTTACTGTGAAGAGTGCAAAATTATATGAAACTAGAAAAAAAAAAATGCCCCAAACCCTCCCAACTGCTTGAGAGAACATGGCTATAAATACCCTGACAGAAGCTGAAAGTTTCCACCGACTCCAGCTTCCTGCCAAAGGATGGCTGAATGAGAAGGAGGCTGGGGCCCGGAGGTGTCGGTGGCTTAAATAAGAGCGGCATCACCCTCCTTGGGCTGTTCTGGTGCTCCTGGAGCACAACTTGTCCGGTTATCTCCGAAGGAGAGCTGGGACCTCAAAGGCAGCCCGGCTCTTCCTCTTGCTGGAGGAAAGCCCGGCTGGCAGTGCAAGCAGAGGGAGAGTCCTGGACAAAGCAAGGAGAGAGCCAGCCTCCAGGGCAGTTACCGTGGGGCTCCTCTCTGAAGGGCAGTTTTCTCACTTAGAGATGAGGGCCTTGGATGAGGTACGGAGCCCTCCGGGTTGTGACTTCTGCTCTCTCTCCCACAGGTCCCTCCCAGAATGATCCAGCACTCCCCATTCTAGCATCCTTCTGATGCTCCTTCCTATCACGCTATGATCCTATACCAGAACACGGAGGAGTCAGGCTTGGAATCACACCATCACAGGCCATAACAAACCCCACAGACCCCGGGAAGGTGAAATTTCGGGCCCATGACCCACTTAGGCAGTTTGGGTCTCCAGCTCCTCATTGGACAACTGCGTAGGGAGCAGGACCTCTTCCTCCACCCCTGAAAGGCAGAGCCGGACTTCTGTGTCAGGCTTCTCTCCATCAGGAAGCAGACACAGCACTTTACTCGGGTCCAGCTGGCCTTCCAGTCTCTGATCAGTGACAGCATCACAGGCGCTGAGAGATGTTTTAAGGAGCTCACAGAACAAGTGTAATTAATAGAAACATGTTTCTGCAGTGCTTGAGGTTGATAAAGCATCTTCCTCCAAACAAATCTGTGAGTTAGGAAGATGCGTGTATTGTTATCTCCGTTTTATAGACGGACAAATTAAGGTCCAAAGGAACAAAGTCATTTTATTCAGAACTGTACATCTAGGACCAGAACTAACTCCAAGAATCATGCTCTTGATACCTCAAGGGCCAAAGGGACACCTGAGTTCTCAGGCCTGTATGTGAGTGTGTGGGGTCTGGTACAATGCAGCTTTTTCTCTGGCCCAATCCTGGAGAGGGGAACACTATTCAGGGTCTTTCTCAGGCCAGCAGAGCTTTAAAAAAAAAAAAAAAAAAAGTCAGCAGAAAAAATTCTGACAGGCCTGCAAAAAACAACCCTGTGGGTTCAGCCCTTGGGGAGGGGGAGGGAGAGAAGGAGGGAGGGGGGATGCAGAAAGGTGCATGAATAATTTAAAGGGAAATGATACAGCTGGCTGGTTGCAGTCAGACAGCCCAGAGAAGGAGAGCTCTTCCAAATCCGGTTAGAAAGTGTGCTCCAGTGGCGCCGTGGCAGGGAGCTATCATTCTTACCCTGAAGGAGGACCGTGGGGGAAGGGATCCAGAAGTCCCACCAGGCATCGCCCGCCCCGGTCACCGACAGGACTTGGAAAATAAGAACAAACTGCAGGACTGGGGAAGGGAAGGGAAGACTGAGGGAGAATGGCTCCTAACCTAGAAAACCTGTTTTGGGGGAGCTCAGGCCAGTCAGAGTGCAGTTATCCTATTCTTTGGGTGGGCTACCCGGAGACTAGGGAAGCAGCGTGGTGTGGAGGAGGGAGAGCTGGCGTTGAAAACTCGAGTTCAAATCCTGTCTCTGACATCGATTGACTGTGAGCCTGGATAAGCCATTCTCTTAAGTGCTCTGGGCCACCTGCCAGACTTGAGGGTCCACAGGTCAAGGAGGGCCAGAACCGATTAAAATGTAATTAGAAAATGGTTAACAAAAGAAATAAAGATTCACCCTGGACAAAGTGCACAGTTTTCTAAGTCCTCATGATTGAAATCATGCTCCGGGCTACCTTTTAGGGCTATCAGCTGCCAAAAAGGTACTTCCATACACCCTGAACCAAGGAAATCAGAGGCCCAGCCCTATCTGCCCCTAATTTGCATATGACTTTGAACAGATCATTTGCCCTCTAGGAGCCTCAGTTTTCACATCTGCAAAATGTGTGTGTAAGTATTTGGGGGGGGCGTGATTTAGACGTGGGGGTCTCTAACCCTTAAAACCTTTGCTCTAACATCCCATGTTCCTATGTCCATAACTGAAGGCCCCCTCTGGGTGACTGGGCCAGTGTTCATGGATGGAGAAGCTGACCATGGACATACTTTGAGGCTGGTTTTCTGGGCAGGAGCAAGTGGCTGAAGCAGTAGAAATGCCTTACCCTTGATCCCAGGGAAAATCAGGCCACCAGGTGAGGCCTTCAGACTGGACTCTGACCTCCTCCCCTTGCCCAGCCCTGCCAGGAACTGGCACCCAAGGGAGCAGCATCTTGCGGGCAGCCCTTATCTTGTAACTGGGCCTTGGGAGGTGATTTCTATCTCTTACAACATGATTAATAGATGTGCAACCAATTCTGGAGAGGAGAAACCTGTTAATGGATTATTTATTTAAAAGCAACTGCTGATGAGGTTGGGGGAAGGGGAGCACAAGGGAGAAGGGATGCTAAATTTAAGGGCCCTATAGGGAGGTTTGTGGCTCAAGGATTGGTAGCCTTTTCTCAGACTAAATAATGGCCAGGATACCTTACCTGTACCTAGTACTTTACACTTAATGAAAGCACTTTTTGGTTCAAATTATTGTTAACCTCACAACCATCAGAGTGAGGTTTTATCAGTCTCCTGTCCTTGAAGAAAGAAGCCTGACCTAAGGATATTAGTTTTCATTTTATTGACACACATTAAGGTTTGCAAAGTGCTTGCCTTGTAACAAGGTACACAAAACGTGGATTCCTGAGGCAGCCAAGGGGATCTGCAGTCAGGGAGACCTAAGCTGATCTGGCCTAGCTGGGTGACCTTGGGCAAGACACTTAAGCCCTTTGCCTCAATTCCCTCATTTATAAAATGGAGATAATAATAACCCTGTGAGGGCAAAATGAGGTCATGCATGCTAGAAATCCTAACCATTGTTATCCCCACTTCACAGATGAGAAAACTGAGGCCCGCAAAGATTGGAATTTCCCCAAGGTCATATAACTAATTACACTCAAACTCATTTGACTCCAAATCTATCCCTTTCTGCTGTATCAGTACAGCTACAAAGTATTAACACTCTAAGGCAACTTACAACAAGATGCCAGAAGCTAGAATATTTTTGGTGTCTTTATATTTGTAATGGAGGTGATCTAGGGTCCCACAGATGGAGAGGGGGCTCTGTTGATTACTCCCACTACTTTCATTTCTGAGGGTTTCTTTTTCCCTTCCCTAGGCAGCAAATTATCCTTGAAATAAAAAATTATTGTTGTTCAATTGTTTCAGTCATTTCTGACTCTTGTGACCCCATTTGGGGTTTTCTTGGCAAAGACACTGGAGTGGTTTACCATTTCCTTCTCCAGCTCATTTTACAGATGGGGAAACCAAGGCAGGCAGGGTAAGTGACTTGCCCAGGGTCACTATTAGAAAGGTTTACCATTTCCTTCTCCAGCTCATTTTATAGATGAAGAAACTGAGGCAGGCCGGGGTAAGTGACTTGCCCAGGATCATACAGCTGGTAAGTGACTGAAGCCAAATGCAAACTGAGATCTTCCTGACTCTAGGCCTAGTGTTCTATTCATTGCACCACCCAGGTGTAGGTAACAATGAATACCAGAAGAAAAACCAAAAAGAATTGCATCCAAACCCCCACCACATTCACACTGAATCCCACAGTGCCCACAATTAAAACACAGAATGGTGAGTTAGAGGGAAGCCCAGAGGTGCTCCGGGGAGGTCCAGCTACTCCATTGTAAGGCAGCCCAGGGCCAGAGAAGGCAAACAGCTTGCTAAGGTCATACAGCAAGTGGGGGGACAGAGCTTCCCGCTCCTGAGGACCAGGCTTAGGGTTCCAGCTGTCCTGGCCCAGACTGCCAGGCCTGGCCCCTCTGAGTGCTGGCAGCCACTGCAGGCTGGGGCTGCTGAGCTGACCCAGGCTCCCTGGTGGGCTGCTCGCTCCCCCCCCCCCCCGTGCCCAGAACTGACTGTGCATCCGAGAAGGATCAATTCCACCTCTTTCTGAGACAGAAGGAAGGCGAAAGCTGGGATGGCATTTTTCTGGGTTTCTGCTTACCAAGGCCAGGGCTTGGGGGTGGGGAGGATTGTAAAGCTGCTCCAGGACAAAAAGGGTCTTAACCCAGGGTCTCTGCTCTTGCTCTTTTTTAAAAAAATATTTTAGTAATTATATTTTACTGCAATATTTTATTTTATATATTTTTCTGGGGAAATGTGGACTTCCCCAGGCTGCCCAAGGGGTCACCATCATACAAAAAACACAACAACAACAAAACAGATTAAAGGCTTGTAGACTAGAGCATCTAGGCTCCCCACTTAGTCAATGAGACTGAGGACCTGAAGTAATAGCTGTCTCTGGGAA
The DNA here is from genome assembly GCA_023553655.1 of Myrmecobius fasciatus. Lineage (NCBI taxonomy): Eukaryota > Metazoa > Chordata > Mammalia > Dasyuromorphia > Myrmecobiidae > Myrmecobius > Myrmecobius fasciatus. The sequence continues at coordinate 22,688 of JAJPUD010004972.1, read as the reverse complement.
GCTGTCTGTGGTCATTGCCAGCAGCAGTCCTGCAAAACCTGGGGAGGGGGGTGTGATTGTGTGTGTGTGTGTGTGTGTGTGTGTGTGAGACAGACAGAGATACAGAGAGAAAGACAGACAGAAAGAGAAGGATATAGACAGAGACAGAGAGAGAGGAAGACAGACACATGGAAAACAGAGAGAAGACAGAAATACACACAGAAAGAAAGGGGGGAGAGGGAGAGAAAGAGATAAAGACACACAGAGAAACAGAAAGAGACAGAGACAGAGACAAAGAGAGACAATGAGACAGAGAAACAGAGAGAGAGAGAGAGAGAGAGATACAGAACACAGACAGAGAGACAGAGAGAGAAGAGAGAAAAAAAAGAAAGGGGGGTGTGTTTGAGTGTGACAGAACTCCAGCATCTCAGCCATGGAAGGCTCTCTAGTCCAAGCCCCACGTGTGTCCCTCCTGTGTCCCTCATCATTCATAATGCACTTTCCAAATGAAGCTTTTCAGTGAAAAGACCCCCTCTCCCCCAAGGCAGCCCCTTCCACTTTGGGATGGTTCTAAAGGTTACCACATTTTTCCTTCAGTTTCCACCTCGTGCTTCTGGCTCTCTTTCCTGAGGTGAGAACTCCATCTCTGTCACAGTTTCCAAGACTTACTAACATCCCTGAGGTCTTCCCTTAAGTCCCCCTTTCTCCAGACTAAATATCTCCAGCTTTTTCAATGCTTTTAAGGCCTGGCCCCCTGCTCTCTCTCCCCCATCCCGGCCACCCTTCTCACGGTGCTCTCTGGACATGTCCTTTCTATTACATGGTGTGTATATATATCATGCTGAATTGAACTCAGTGATCCAGTTGTGTTCTAAACAGGGCAGAGGACAGTAAGAGAGTCTTTCTCCTTTTTTGTTCAGTACCCTGTACCTTCCTTGGCAGGAGAAGGGAGACGAGTCTAAGTGCTTTGTAAGTATTACCCCACTGAGGCAGGTGCTATCATGACAGTTGAGGAAACTGAGGCACACAGAGGTTACAAGATTTGCCCAGTAAGTGTCTAAGGCCATATTTGGACTCAGGTCTTCCAGTCTCCATGCCCAGTGCTCCCTCTATCCCCTAGGCCACCTCTCTGCGTTAGTACTGGCTATGATTGTATGAGTTATTTTGGTTTCTGTGACACGCTGTTGACCATTAAAATCCTCAAAATTTTTCAAATTGTTCAGCCATCCCTCCATATCCTAAATTTGGGTAGGTAATTTTTAAAATCCAATTGTATAATATTACATTTCATGCCCATCATTTGGCCCATTATAGTCTTTCAAACTCTTTAGATCTCATGTTATGAAATGAGATGACATATGTAAAGTGTTTTGCAAACTCTTTTAAAAATTTTCTTTAAATCTAAATACAAAAGAAGAAAAGAAAAAGAATTGTCATATATACAGCAGAACATAAAAGAACATACTCAAAATATAAAGCTGTAAATTTTCATTTCAAGAAAGCCTATATAATAAATACCACACTTGGTTTCAGAACTGTCCATCTTTTGTTATGCCTCCTTGTAGGTTTTCCGTTGTTCTCTGCTGGGCATTTTTCATTTTCTTCTTTTTTCCCTTTTCTTCTTCCCTCTCTCCCAAGAAGACTACAATTAAATGCAGATATATACACACACATACCCACATATATACACATACATATACATAGATATCTATAATCACACACAAATAACATATAGACATATACACTCACATGCATCTATGTAAGATTGTACTATGCTTGTTTATGCTTTCTCTGAAGGTAGATAACATCTTCCTTCACAAGTCCAAGTCTTTCCAACTTTTTCTAATTCCTCCTCCTCATCATTTCCTATAATCCCAGCAATATTCCAACCTTATGTTTTGCAAACTTTAAGGCATTTTTTTTTTTTTTTTGCTTTTTGCTGAGGCAATTGGGGTTAAGTGACTTGCCCAGGGTCACACAGCTAGGAAGTGTCTGAGACCAGATTTGAACTCAGGTCTTCCTGACTTCAGGGCTGGTGCTCTACGCCACCTAGCTGCCCCTCTTTAAGGCATTATTTAAATCTCCTTATTATTAGTCATTATAGATACTATCATTCACCCCATTAGCTATTCCTCCCACTTTTGTATCACCTGCAGACTTGACCAACACTTCATTATTACTTTAGCTGAGTCATTGAAAAACTTATAAACACAAAATCCTATGGCGCTCCACCACGGAAGTCCTTCCAGGTTGACTTGACCCAGTTGTGACTGTTCTTTGACTTTCATGCCAGGTAATTAAGCCAGCTCTAAACCCCTAGGGCTGGAAACCTGGAGCCCTCGTGAATTCCTCACACTCTCTCTCACCTCCAAGGCCTGGCCATTCCACCTTTGCAATGACTCTCCCATACAACCCCTTCTCTCCTTTGGCATTGGTGCAGGCCCTTCCCACCTGGATTACTGCATCAGCCTCAAGTCTCCCCCCACTCCAATCCATCTCCATTCAGTCCCTAAAGGCACTTCCTTCATCACACTCAACGAACCCCGGTGGCTCCCTATTGCCTCAAAAAACAAACGGAAAATGCTCTGTTTGGCATTCAAATCCCTCCACATTCTAACTCCCTCCTATCTTTCCAGTCTTTTTATACATTACTTCCCACCTAGTGACATTGGCCTCCTTGCTGTTCCACAAACAAGATTCTCCATTTCTTAACTCTGGGCATTTTCTGTGGCTGTCCCCCGTGGGGCTAGGACTCTGTCCTTCCTCTGCTCCAACTATTAATCTTTCTGGCTTCCTTTAAGCCCTGACCAAAATCCCACCTTCTACAGGAAGCCTTCCCCAGCCCCTCTTAATTCTACTGCCTTTCCTGTTTCCTATTTATATAGGCTGCATATTGTCTCTCTCATTAGATTGTAACCTCCTTGAGGGCAGGTACTGTTTATTATTTCTTTCTGTATCAGTAGCACTTAGCACAATGCCTAATACATAGAAGGTATTTATTAAATGTTTATTGATTGATTAAATCCATGTAACTATACTACTATGTAGTCCACAAGGCTACATATATGTAATTATGGGTATATGTATATGTGTTAGGATACATATGTACACAGTTATTATGTGTATATTTTGTGTAAAATACATATATATCTGCATAGGTACTTGAATAGGGCATGTATGTGCTTTTTTGTATATATGCATTGGTTAGATTTGTGTATGTTTCTTATATGGCCAAAAGTAATGGGAATACTACAGTCTTGGAAACATTAAAAATGAGTATTTCTCAGAGAGCAATGGGAAGTGACAGAATGGGTATGGAGGCTAAATCATGGACTAAATAAAGAACTGTCACAGAAGAACAGGAGTAACAAAGTGCCAAAGAAGTGTGTGCAAGAAAAAGAAAATGGACTAGTAATGTGGCTAGAGCCAGGGGTTGATTACTTTCCAGTGGACAGCCTGGTGCTGGTACCATCTGGATGCCCAGAGAAATGGTGAAAGAGCCACATGGAATAATGGAGCCCCAGAGATAAGAGAACCCAGATTCTAGTCTTGTCTTGTCTTGTCTTGGACACATTGGGATCGTGTGACACAACATACAACCTCTTAGCTTCCCAGGCAACTCTCTAAGACTTAAAATTGCAGAACAATTGCAGGTCTATATTGTTAGGAATTTCCTATAACAACAAAGTCACAGATAGGGGGAAAAAACACCGCAACAAAAAAGGAAAAGAGATAAGAGTGGAAAGGCAAGTAGGAGCTAAAGTATGGAGACCCTTAAATGCCAGGCTGAGAAATTTGTATTTATCCTAAAAGCAATAGGGAACCACTGAAGGCTTTTGAGTGGAGAAGCGATACAGGCTTGTTTCTTGGGAACATTTTTTAGGGCAGTTATATAAAAGATGGATAAGAGAGGAAAGAGCTAGGAAGCAGGAATTAAGATAAGGCTATTTTGAGTGCCAAATGACACATGTTTTTTGGATACTGTTGAAGTGAAAATGTATTTTGCTTGGTTATGCATATTTGTTGCAAGAGTTTCATTTTTGTTTTTCTTTCTTCAATAATTGGTGGGGTGATGGGGAACATTAATTATTGTTAATTAAAAATAAATTTTTAAAAGAAGAGTATTATAGTACTCCAAAAAAAAGAGATGATGAGAATTGATCTTAGGTGTTGGCTTGAGAGTATAGAGGAGAGGGTCAGTGAAATCTATTAGTGGAAAAATGAGGGAGAGCAAAAGATGAGGGGAAAAAAGAAGAGTCAAACATGATCCTGAAGTTATGATCCAAGAATCAGGGGGAGCCTTGATTTGGATTTGACTCTGAGATGGCACCTGGTATGTTCTCTGTCATTCTATTTTCAAGTTAAACTTCTTTACCAGCCCTGGTAAAGACATTTTCTGACATTCTCACATTTTATGGTTCTTTTCAGTTCTAACATTCTATATTTTTGGGTCCTTTCCATCATTTAGGATTCTACAAATATTTCTAGGTTTTGCATATCCTTCTCAACTAATGTCCTATTCTGATGTCTCATCTCAGTCTAGTCAACCTGAGTTCTCAAAGACAACAGGAAGAGAATAAGTTCTGCTTAGTCTGTTCAACCTCCAAAGGCTTCAATTTGCAGACAGTGATTCATGTCTGTTTTTGTGTTTTATTTTTTTTCCTAAGACCAATCTAGGTAAATTCAAAGAGTCTCATCACATTTTTTGATGAATTTTTCAATCACAACTGGTCTCAAACATCATCTATGAAGTCACAGAGGGATTGTAATCCGAATAAAACCACAGATTCTTGAAAAAGAGTTGGGATTACTCAGAAAGGAAATTTCACATCAGTACCTGAGAGGAAGTGTTTCATAATGGATAGAGAGTTGGACTCAGAACCAGGAAGGTCTGGATCTCAGTGCCACTTGTGACATGTAACTGGGAGCACCACTTAACCTCTCAGGGCCCTTGGCCACACTACCCATTGCAGTTGGGGATGGGAGGTGTGATGCAGTCTGCATTGGTAGGTCCTCATACCAGGGAAGTTGCAGGTCAGTGCATGTCTATTGGACTCAACAAAGACAAGATCTGATTGGGATGGATTGGGAATATGTGCCCTGGTACTTGCATTCACTCTGGTGTGGGGGAAAACTACTTAATAAGAAGATCACTAGATGCTGTTCTGATGTTGGGGACAAGAAGATCTTCTAGGGCTTAGGAAGGAAAAATGAATCTCTGGCTTTTTTTTTCAAGACCACTGTAGTATAGCAAGGATTATTGGATCTGGAGTGAACAGAAGGTTATGAAATTCTTCTCTTAATTGCACCTCAGCTTCTCTAGATGCAGAATGGGAATAGCAATACTTCCCTCCCTTAGCTCACAGGGCTATTGGAAGGGAAGTACTTTGTAAACTTTAAAAGCCCTCTAGAAAGAAATGCTAACATTATTAATAAGATCCCTGGGCTGGCTTTCAAGGGAAAATGCTTTGTGGACCTTGAAGGGTTTTATAGATGTGAACTCTCCTTCTTAATGGGAATTATTCTAGAGTAAATGAGGTCTGAAGGGCCAGGGAAGATCTGATCACTCCCAGAGCTCCCCCCTCCCCACAACAAGGCACTGAGAGGAGGGTCCCTGGGACTGCTTAGCTCTTTACGTTGCTTCTTTCCCCAGAGAACCCCCTCCCCCCCACACACACACACGCAGGAGTTAAAGGTCCTGCTTCCTCTGCATGGCTCCCTTCCCTGTTCTGTCTCCCCCTCCCCCCATTTAAGTGCCTAATATTCCCTTTCCTCAATGGATTATGATCTCATCGGTGTGGGGCAGATGGCAGCCCGTCGAAGCCTTCTCATCCTCATCTTGGGCAATGCTTGTTCCCTTCCCTCTATAAATCCTCCACAGAGTCCTTCCCTTGGTCTTTTTAATATTTCATGGCTACCAGGGCAGGACTCAGGCCATCCATCTGCTATTCCTTGCTTTTGGCTACAAGAGGAGCCCATAGGGGACAGTGGGGAATGTAATGGGGAGCGAGGGGGGCTGGGGATTGGGAAGGGGAAAGAAGGAGGCAGGGAGCAGCAAGCCCCGAAGCTCCCGGGTATTTATTTATCTCCTGGGAACAGCAGGTGGCCAGCCCCTCCCAGCAGTCCCAGATCTCAGCCCCCCAGAAAGCCAGGCTGCCTAGGGGTAAGGACAATAGCTCCTCACACTCAGTGCAGCATTGGAAAGGGACTGCAACCTGCTTGTATTCACCATCTGTCTTTATACGAGCATCCTAGCTAACATTTACACTGTACTTTTTAAAGTCCACAGAGCACTCCCCAGACACTCACTTTTTGCTTCCTGCAAACAATCCTGTGTAAGAAATATTGGGTGTATTAGTTCTCATCTTACAGATAAGGAAACAGAGGCTCAAAGAGATGACTTATCTGACTACTCTTGCAGCAGTGAGCAACAGAGGTGAGCTTTCAATCCAGGTCTGCCCTGATTCTGCATCTGGGAACCTTTCCACCTCACCACATTTCTTGGGTCACTCGCAGGTATAATTTTTTGTGAGACTGGAGAATCCCATGATTTGAAGATCTTCTGGAGAGTATTGACTTAAAAAGATAGGCTTGGAAAGAAGTGAGTGAAAGCTTGGGTTGCCAGTCAATGAGGCAAGCTGGCAGCAACATAAGCCAGGGGCTGGAGAAGTGGAAGGTCAATGAATGATAAATCTGCAAAAATCAACAGGTGGTTTGGGTCAGTGGTGAAGGATTCTTTGGGGCAACTTCAGCCAAAGGTACTTCTGAAGAGTATAATTATAGGGAGAGTTTGAGCTGGTCAGTGGCTGACCACTTCTTTGCACTGTGGCTTTGGTCTGGGACTACTTGCCCAATTTTCTAGCATGCTAGAAATCATCAAGATGTCAGCATAATGAAGATCCTGATGGTCCGAGTCTCAGATGATGAAACATATCTCCTTCTCTTAGTGCAAGGAAAAGATTCATCAGGAATGGGTCCAACTGCTCTTTGGTTTATCCAGTCTGCAATGATTTGATGACCAATGCGACAACACTGAAGAAACCAAACCACAGAGAAAAGCAGAGTTCACCAAACTCATCACTAAATTTTTTGATGACAGTAGGATGCTGGACATGGAACCTCAAAAGCCTGAGACTGAGACAGAAATCCTGGTTAGGGAAGAAGAAACAAACTAATCGCTTCCAGAAACAACTGCCTTTTCTGTGAGCTCCTCCATTAAACTGTGGGCTTCTGGGGAGTAGGGACAATTTTGGGGAGCAGGGTGGGGTGGGGAGTGCTGCCTACATCTGGCCTGTGATAGGCACTTAATAAATGCTAACTGACTGTGCTTGAAATTCATGCTAAGCATGGAAAACAGAACACATACTTATTTAAAAAACAAGTGATAATAAAAATAAACAACTGGCAGGCCCCAAACTAAAACAGAATAAAATAAAGAATGTTAAAAATCTCTTCTGTTTTGTCATGAAATCCTATCCCCTTCTGGATCAATAAGATTTCCCAACATGGAGCCAAGAATTGAGAGCTACCATCTAGTTAGCTAGGTCAGGTTCAGTCTGCACAACTGCCATGCTCAATTTGCCTGCAAGCTTCCAAAATTTGTGATTTGGTAAGTAGAGTGGATTTGATGAAAGAACTTTGGAATGAGTTTTTGGCTGAAGCTAAAAGGTTTCCACCCCTGCCTGCATATCTACTCTTATGCCATAGCTTCCTAACAGAGGCAATATTTTTATCTTATTCTATCACTTGTTCCTCTTATTGTTAACACTTTTTTCTATCTCCTTTAGGGATTCAGAACAAAAAGACAATAGCACTTATTTGCAGAACTGTTTTCTTTTAGTTTTGTATTCATTCGATTGAATGAGTGAGTTTATAAAGAAATACTATATAGTACTCACAGATAAGAATTTCTCCAAAACAGACCAAGGGATGAAAAGAGACTTCTGTATGTTACATTTTGTGCTTGTGTCAAGTCTTTGACACATTAACAAGTCAATGATTTTTTCAGTCATTTTTACTTCTTTTTATATTTCTTAATTTCTGTTTTATGTGTCTCTTATGAATTACCATTTTCTAAATGATTTTTTCAACAAAAGAAAAGAAGAAACTCCAAAGAGAGGGCAAGTAGGAAGCAAGGATTGGTTTGGAATAATTTGAAACCATTACATAATTTCTCAAATGTGATCCTGTTCAATCAGTAAAGGGGCAAAATGAGTAGAGTTCAGGGCATAAGTCTGTAGGACCCAAATTCAAATCCAGCTTCAAATACTTACCAGCTGGATTTTTAAGCCATTTAACCTCAACTATAAAATAAAGATGATTATAGCAGGTCCCTCATTGGGATTTTGTGAAAATTAAATGAATTAATATTTGTCCAGTTAGCTAGATGGCATAGTTGAGAGAGCACCAGCCCTGAAATCAATTGTGTGACCCTACACAAGTCATTTAACCTCAATTTCCTTAACAAATAATAATAATGATAATAATACTTGTAAAAATGTTTAGCACAGTGCCAGATGCATAATAGGAGTTTAATAAATACTTATTCCTTCTCACCTTCCTTCTCATTCAACTCTAAGCTCTATTCTTCCCCTCCCCACATTCAGGATAATAGCAATAATATATTCTTATAATAATATAAAGTATGTAATATTTTATTGTATTATATAATACTTACAATAAAGTATATAATACTTTAAAGTTTACCAGGCACTTGACATGTTATTTCATTTGATCTTCACAATTCAGGGAGGAAGGTGCTATGGGAAGAAATTAAAGCTGGGAGGAGTTAAATGTTCAGCATCCCTCAACTAGTGGGCAGGATTTGAACTCAGAACTCAGATTTTTTTTGAATCTAAGTTCAGGACACTTGGACTATTTACTGACAGATTAGTTCAATAAGCTACCCTTCTAACTGCATATCATAATCTCAGGAATTTGTATCCTAGGTCCATTTGGTCTTTCCAATGTGGATATCTAAGCCCATCACTTATGAATCCTTGTGGATTTCATTGAGCTCTTGTGATGTTCTGGGACCATTATGACACGCAGCACAGGACAGAGCTGCTCAGCCACTCAGCCTTCTAATCAATGTGTGGCTGCCTTCAGAGCCAGAGATGTGGGTTAGAATCCCAGCTCTGACACTTATTACCTGTGAAATTTTGGATAACTCATATCAGCCCTTTCTGTGACTCAGTCTCACCTATAAAATGAAGATGTTGGACTACATGATTTTTTTTTATTTTTTTTGGTGAGGCAATTGGAGGGAAGTGACAGCTAGAGAGTATGAAATGTCTGAAGTCAGATTTGAACTGACTCCAGGGCTGAAGCTCTAACCACTGTGCCATCTAGCCACCCCCAGGACTATGTGATTTCTAAGGTCATTTTCATCTCTAAATCAATGATCTCTACAGTCTACAGGGAAACCCCCTTCTGTTCGGGCCCTAATGCAGGATCGCCTCCATTATAGCAGAGAAGAGCAATTTTAGTGAGCTTATCTCTGTTTTTTGCCTCCGGTGACACTGACACCCAGTGGATCATTGAACAAAGTCATCTCTATGGTTGCATCAATCAAAGAATCTGAATCTAAAAATATACATTCGAAACATATTATTGGGGAAAGCCTTGGGGGAGGCTGTATCTGGTAAAGGTGATATTTCCTTTTTTATTATCCTAATAAAGTTGACAAACATCAACAAACAAGAACATTTCCCAGTACAGAAAAGAAAAAAAGGACTACATATAAACCTATGAACCTCCACTGTGTGCAGTTTGATTTTTTTAAAGGCCTATTTCCTTTTGAACATGGAAGAACTAACACTACCCTGCTTGTCTCTGTCCCCTTCTGACCTTCTGCCTACTCTCTTATGTGTATTTTTAAAAGATTCACTGGTGCTCCTTTTTCTCCACCACCCCTTTTTAACCTCCTCCTCTCCTTCAAGCCAAGGCATCCACATTAATTTTCCTTTCCTCCGACCTTCATCCCCCTAAAAAATCCCTCCTTTGTAATAAATAAATATAGTCAGGCAAAACAAATCCACATGCTGGCCATGTCTGAAAGTGTTTGTCTCATTCTGTTCCACTGGTCTTTAAGACAGTCTTTCTCTACTAAGTCAAAGCTTCTTTGTAATTAAAAAATATGAAACAGCAAGACTTTGTATCCTGTGCATCTTTCAGCCAACTGGGTGAATGTAAATATGACTGTTGTAGAAAATTGCTAGGTACCCAAACTGTCAGGAAATGATGGTTTTGGAGGACTGGGCAAAGCATCAGACCTAGGAAAATTACAAATTGCTCTGGCCCCTAGTGGCCAGCCAGCAATCTATTTGGGTCTAAAAATCTTCCTTCACAGCCTGAAAACCTATACCTCAGAGGGCCTCTCTGGGACTCAATTTCCTTGTTTGTAAAATGAGAAAGTTGGAGATGATAATCTCTGAAGCTTCTTCCAAATCTATATCTGTGATCCTGCTGAAGATGAAGAGGAAGGAAAGGGGGAAGGGGAGGGGAGCTGAGGCTGAATTAGGACTTTGGGAGCCACCTGCTGTCCAGTGGAGAAATGTCATCCCCTTGGCCTACCATGCTTTTCAGGAAAAAACTCACAGGTTTGGGAATTTCACAAAACCTCTCCTTGATGTCCTAAGGGCTATAATTTACCCCTCCTACGGATGCTTGATTCCTGGGAAGTCACTTGTAGAGGCAGCCTGGAGCACTGGGAAGAGTGGGAGTTAGGAAACTTGTTTTTAATAGAGTGCTAGGATGCTACAGCTGGAAGGAGGGGATCTGGAAGTATAGAACAAATGGAACATAGAATTGTTAATGATGGTCATATTGGCAGGAGAGAGCCTGAAGATAATCAAGACTGTGGGAGGAGTTGAGATTATGTTTAATGAAGATTTTTAGTCTGGAAAAGAAAAAAAAATTCTGATTATGTGGGGCAGCAGGGAAGGAGATGAGAGACAGACTGACAGAAAGAAACAGAGACAGAGAGAATTAGGGAAGGAAAGAGAGAGAGAGGAGGAAAGAGAGATGGAGAGAGACAGAGACAGAGAGAGACAGAAACAGAGAGAGAGAGAGAGAGAGAGAGAGAGAGAGAGAGAGAGAGAGAGAGAGAGAGAGAGAGAGAGAGAGAGAGGAAGAGGACTCAGTCATTATCTTTAAGTATTTATTTGAAGGGCTAATAAGGACTGGCCAGTGAGGGCCTGGATTTGGTGAACCTGTGTCCAGAAATGCTTGATTACATGGAATGGAGGGGATGATCTCTTTACACTCCAGAGCATGTGCACAGATATTCTGTGACAGTTTCCTGGCTACTTGCTGCATGGGGTTGAAGAGGAATTTTGGGTGCCTGCTGAGAGAACATTCAAAGGCCTAACAGAGTTAGAGTTTCCCCTTCTTGTTGGCCAGTTTGTGTAGAGAGAGTTCTTGGAGCTCCAAAGGTACTCCTTCTCCGGCCTGGGCCTTTCCTTTCAGGACCCCTAGGCAAACCTGTCTGAGACAGGGCCATCTCCTGTTCACGGCTTCTTTTCCTTGGTACAGGGCCTTGTAAATCCTTGAAAGGTCTCAAGATGTTCAGCAGCTGAGCCCAGGATGGAGCCAGCCATTAGTGACTTACCTAGCCCAGGCCAGCAGGTCCTGACAGCAAAGGGGTGGTTCCTTGGGCAGCACCACACTGGGAAGGGAATTTGATGGCAACCACTTTAAGTGTGACTTCACTCCTCCCTTCCTGTTCCCCCTCCACGACGGCAGAGTATGACCTAAATTGAAGGGACGTTCTTGTATTTTGGTTCTTACTAGAGCTTTTGGATAATTATCCCATTGTATAAGCTAAGTGATTGTAACTGATTAATTGATATTTATTAAAGAGAGAACAACTAGTTAAATGGGAGGGGGCATTTGTTAGCCAATGTTCAGGAGGGGGCAGCTTTGGGCAGCTTTGTGGTCACGTGTGAAGACAACAAGTAGAAAGCCCTTGTTCTCCTTGTGCTCCTGGCCACCAACCACTCCTATGACCTGTGGAAGAAGATGTATGTTGTGCTGCTTTGACCCCCGAGGAGAACTAGGAACAGTGTGGGGGGAGTTAGAAGAAAGGGTGTGAGGAAAATCTTAAAGGTTGGGCTCTTCCATAAGCATGGGCTACCCTGGGAGGTAATGAGCTTCTCATCATGGGAGATCTGCAAGCATGACCCCTTGCCAGAGGTGCTTTAGGGGGGGATTCCTGCTCCCACCCCATTTTGTAGTGGAGGAAATGTAGCCTCATAAAGGTGAGGTGAGATCCAAGGTCACCCAAAGTCCCAGAACTAAGACTTCTTTACTATAAACAAGATCTCGAAAATGCAGTGCAATACCTCTCCTCACCTAGTAATTCTATTAATTTAATATATGATCTTAGATAAGTCACTCACTTTTCCCATCTCTTCAATGAGGATTAAAAAAAAATATTATCCTCAATTCACAGGATTTGGGGAAGGTTCCCATGAGATAAAGGCTTAGGGAAAATTAAGAGTTTGGGGAGAGAGGGGAGAGTTAAGTGAGTAAAAAGTGACAGCAATGCAAAAAGAAAAAGACAAAAGCATCAATAAAACATTGAAAAATACAAAGAAGAAACAAATAGGTTGAGAAGGGGATTTGTTACTACCTTATCAAACACACCTTTCAGAAGCAAACAATTGGAAAAATAAAAAATGTCATTCAAAAAATCCTCAATCCTCCAAAGCCTCCCGATTCCAAATTAGACTGCCATGCCACAAGTGCCAAGTCACGCAGTTACTAAAGTTTCTGGGGGAAGAATCAATCTCTTACAGAAAGAAGGGAAGGCAGTTTGAGGCCAGGGTTGATGAGGGACAGAGCTGGTTTGTTTGTTTTTTAAAGGATTGTGCCTTTTTTTTTTTTTTTAATCAGAGTGGCCTTTGTCCTGCTCTTGAGGCCACATAATTGTTTCATATTACTCTGGATTTTCTACTTCTTTGGGTTCTTTAAAGAAGGAGAAATAAACTTGGGCAAAAAGTCTTGTTTAAAAAAAAGGAAAAAAGAAAGAAAGAAAAGAAAAGAAAGAAGAAAAGGAAGAAAGGAGAAAGAAAGAAAGAAAAGAAAGAAAGAGACTCTGATGTGAAGGATTAGGATGGAAACTTTTCCCTATTGTCTTCTCTGATCTGGGCCAAAGATAGGATGTTCCTATCTCCTTCTAGTCTCACTTGGAAGCCATTATGGCCAATTTGGTCACATGGGTCCCTTCTGGTCTGCCATGCATAGACAAACAAACCTCTATCTTCCCTCCCTCCTTTCTACTATCTTTCCTTTGTTTTCATCCACCTCTATTTCCTCTCTCCTTTTGCTATTTTTACCTTTCTTTTCTTCTCATTTCTCCTTTCTCTCTTCCTGATATCTTTCTCATCTTTCTCTTATTCTTTCTTTGTCATTTTTTCTCTCTCTTCTCATTTCTTTCTTTCTCTTTCCTTATTATTGATCCTCTTCCTATCTTTCCTTTTCTCTTCCTCCACCCCCTCTATCTCTTTCTCCTTTTACCTTCTCCTATCTCTCTTAATCTCTTTTCTTCTTGATCACTTTTATTCTCTTCTTTCTTTTTATCTATCTTTGTCTCTTTTATTTTCTCTTTTTTATTTCGTTTGTCCTTTTCTCTCTTCTTTTTTTCTCTATTTCTCTACCTTCTCCTTTCTGCTTTTCTTGTGGCCTTTCTTTCTTTCTCTTCCCCTCTTTCATCTCTTTTTTCTTCTCCCTTATTCTTATTCTCTCCTCTCCCTTTATTCTCTCTGTCTTCTCCTTTCTTACTTTCTCTCCCTTCTTTTTGTCTCTTTCTTCTTTTTTTTTTCTTTCCTCTTTCCCAGTCCTTTAATGACAATGGTGAAAAGAGCACTAGATTTAGAACCAGAAGAGGACTAGGTTTAAAACACAATTTTGGTAGGATTTGAGCTCAAGCACCCTGATTCCAGTTCCAATTCTCTCACTACTGGATAGTATTTGAGAGCAGGATTTGGTTTTTTTCCCCCCTAATCCTTGTATCCCAACTTCCCTTGCCCTTGACTGCCTGTGCACATGCACTAATTATGCACCTTTAACATTTGTTCAGCTGTTTTCAGTAGTATCCAACTCTTTGTGAGCCCTTTTCTTGGCAGAGATACTGGAGTGATTTGCCATTTCCTTCTTCAGATTTTACAGATAAGGAAAATTAGTTTAAAAAGTGACTTACCTAGGATCACACAGATAATATTTGAGGCCAGATTTGAATTCAGGAAGTTGAGATCAGGAAAACTCCAGGGCCAACACTCTAACCAGTGTGCCATCTAGTTTCCTTTATCTTATACATAGTGGGTGCTTACTTAACAAATGAAACCTACTTTTAAAAAAACAACATAGTTTTAATTCTTTCTGGTTGTAAGACTGGGTGAATCCTTTCATTTTTTTGAATGTATTTCCTAATTTAAAGAATGGGAATAATTATTCTCAAAATTCCCTCAGTATTGTGAGGAAAGTGCTTTTTGTTTGTTTTGGACATCATTTATGTTTTATTGCATTTTTGTTCAATATTCCATAATTACATTTTAATCTGGGTAGGCCACATTCAGAAATATTGTGAGCCCAAGGAACCATACTTCTAGTCTAGAGCACTGATCAGTTAAATAACTCATCCATGATATTACAACTTAAATGTCTTTGTTTTTTATTTCTCATTCTGTTTTTTAAAACAATAGCTTTTTATTACTGAAATATATGCAAAGATAGTTTTCAATATTCACCTTGTAATGCTCAGGGAGAAACTGAGGCAGTATCACACAGTGGAAATTAGGTAATGCTTTATTGCTGTTAATTGAGAGTTCAGAATCCATAGCTATAGATCAGGACTGGTGGGACTCATGTCTCAAAGCATGCAGTGCAGGCCAGAGACTGACACACAGTCAGCCGACTTCATTGATGGGGAACACTAGTTTTATAATCTCCATGGCCCAGGGGACACAAAGAACTCATGGGAACAGCTGAGCACATCTGGTGTCCAAGGACACCATAAATTCAGTTCTGACAGGTAGGAGTAAGAAGCCTTGGCAAAGAAGCAGTCGCTCGTCTGGATCATAGATAAGGAGTAGGTCAAGGCTGACCATCTGGAGGTTTCATGATTACTTTGGAATGTGAGTCCAGTTATTTCTGAGAGTCAGGAGTGGGGATTTCTATTCTGGGACAGAGCAATTAAGGGAGACTGAAACAGCAATTAAGGGAGACTGATACTGCAACTGAGGGAAACTGAGACAGTAACTGAGAGAAACTGAGACAGTAACTGAGGGAAACTGATACTGCAACTGAGGGAAATTGAGACAGTAACTGAGGGAGACTGAGACAGTAACTGAGGGAGACTGAGACAGTAACTGAGGGAGACTGAGACAGTAACTGAGAGAAACTGAGACAGTAACTGAGGGAAACTGATACTGCAACTGAGGGAAACTGAGACAGTAACTGAGGGAGACTGAGACAGTAACTGAGGGAAACGAGACAGGCACAACAACCTTTGCAAAACCTTGTGTTCCAAATTTTTCTCCCTCCTTTCCTCTCACTCACTCGCTTAGTCAGCAAGCAACCCAATGTATGTTAAATATGTGCAATTCTTGTATATGTAAGGGAAAAGCGCTTTGTAAACCTTACATTACTATAGACATTCTCTTTTCTTAAAATATAAAATCATTTTTAATCTACAAAGGACTGTGCAGTGCATTTGACTGGGTTGGGCGCCACAACAGGTAAATATGTCTGGGACAGCCAGGGGAAAACTGCTCAGCATGAAGGAGGGCAGAGGTAAGGGTCACTTGTAACAATGGAGGACATTGATGGAAGAACTCCAGACTGAATCAAAATACGGATCCTAGCTCAGCCACCTATTTATTCACTGGGCAACCTCAAGCAAGTTCCTTTTGTTCTCAGAGCTTCAGTTGGCTCTTCTGTAAAAAAAGAGATTAAAATAGACAATGTCCTCAGCCCATTTCGGTTTTTAGCATCTACATTCTCCAGTTTCTTTCAGCTCCCACCATTGGGAGACCATCAAAAGCAGATTCTCCTAGTGGGAGAAGAAGACCAAAACTGATCTCAGTGCTCCCTCTAGTGGAACTGCGAAGGCAATCCTTCTTCCAATTTGTCCTTTCTGGAAGATGAATGACCATGACATCGGGGAGCTGGACTGGAGTGAGGGAGGGCTGGGCCCCCTTCCTCCTCTGGAGCCCTCTGGGGCCGGTGGTCCAGATCAGGAGGACTGGACATGGCCCTGGAGGCCTTTGAAAGCAAAGAATGTCTAAGCCGCTGGTACTTTGGGGTCAGGGTCTGGGACAGAAGCCAGCTCTTTCCTTTCTTAGCAAAAAAGGGGAGCTTAGCTGCCCTGGCCAGATGGGGAAACATTTCAGGACTTGGAAATCACAAAATCGGGTTGAGTCTATTCACTAGCTGTGTGACCTTGACCAAGCATCTCTGAGGCTCATTTTCAACATCTAGAAAATGGTAATTATAATAATATTCACAAAATATGGTTGCAGGAAGGAATTTAATTTAATCTAGCCAGTAGCAGAACAAAAACCCCTTTATAACATATTTGGCAATAGGTTATCTCTCATTTGCTAGAAGATCTTAAAGAAGGAGGAATTCACCATCTCCTGAGGCAACCCATTTCACTTGCAGATACTAATCAGGTTTTTAAAATAGATTTTTATTTATTTATTTTTATGTCATCATAATTTCTCCCAGGATCCCTCTTTCTCCCTTCTTAGAGAGCCATTCATTCTAAAATAACAATTAGCCTTTCAAAGACAATAAAAAAGAGAAAAAAATCATCATAATTGATCAATGGGTTGAAAAAGTCTGAAAATACATACAATGGACAACATTTGTGGGCCTCTCACCTCTCAAAGGGTTGTGTATGTATCTCTTCTTTTTGGCTATGCTAGTTCTTTGTAATTTTGCAAAATTAATTTTTTATTTTGTGTGTGTGGTTGTTTTTTTTTTATATTGTTGTAGTTCCTGTATATATTGTTTCTTAGCTATGCTTACTTCACTCTGCATCAGTTCACATAGATTTTTCCATGCTTCTCTGTATTCATCGTATTTTTTTATTTCTTACAGTATAATAATATTCCATCCCATTCACATGCCACAATTTCAGACATTCCAAACAGTTAAAAATGTTAAGAAATCTACACAAGAATTTGATATCTGACTTATTGGGCTAGTGCTTGCTTTGAAAAATTGATTAGATGAAACAAAGCATTACATAAGGGAAATGAAGTCAAAGGATGTGGATTTGAATCCTGTTTCTGTGACTTACTAGTCATGTGAAATTGAGCAAATCTCCTGCAGAATCTTAGGGATCATCTGGGTCAACCTGGACTTACTCTCTATGAGTCTTAGTTTCCCTATCTATAAAAATAAGGTGTTGGTCTCTAAAATTTCTTCTGCCTCTAAATCCCATGAACCTGTAATATCACAAGATTGATGTGAAGAAAATGCTTTAAAAAGCATTAGAAACATGTGATCTATTATTATTTCTACTTCTCAACTGGTCCTGGTTCCAGATCCAGTAAAGGACTCTTTTTTGGAAGTGGGTGTTACACCATTTGGACAGATTTATAAAACAAGGACTAGAGAACTTTTTCTTTGCCATGTCCTTTTCCCCCTTTAGTGTTGGATGAGCTTTAGGCCACAGAGTGTTAGAACTTAGGGGAATCTTGGAAAATAGGATGTTAGAATTGAACACAATACAGAATGCTATAGTTGAAGTACATCTAAGAATAAATCAAAGAATTGAAAGGAAATTTAGAGAATAAAAATTAGAATATGAGATCGAGTAGTCATCAACAACCATTAATTAAATGTGCTAGACAGTGGGGAAATTAATACAAAGAATGAAATAATATCTGGCTTCAAATTGCACCTTTGACACATACTGTATGTGGGATACAAGAATGCAAAAAGACAATTCCTGTCCTGCCTTTCAAGTACTGCACAGTAGTAAGATAATGAATTCTGTTTTAGACGTGAAAAATTAGAAAGATCTAAAAAATATCCAGTTGGAAATATCCAGTAGGTAACTTGTGATGTGGAACGTGGACCTCAGGAGAGAGGTTAAAGATCTGAGAATCATGCTAATTAAAACTTATGGAAGCTGATTAAATCATTAAGAGAAAGAATATTTAGAGAGAAGAGAAGGTTCCTAGAATGTCAGAACTGAGTATTCCTTAGAATAAACAATTTTTGGAACTTAGAATGTAGAATGATGGGAGAGACTTTAGAGGTGAACTTAAATGAACTTAGCCCCTTCATTTTATTGAGAATTTGCTCCCTTTCATCATTATAAATACAAAAGGAACAAAAACTGATTTTTCTTGCATAACATGGCAAACATGAAAATATGTTTAAAAGAGTTGCATATATTTAACCTTTATTAGATTGCTTGCTGTCTTGGGGAGAAAGGAGGTAAGGGAAAGAGAGAGAAAAATCTGGAATACAAGTCTTACAAAAATGAATGTTGAAAACTATCTTTATAAATAAAGTACTATTGAAAAATTTTAAAAATAAAAATAAAATATGATGACCAGAAAAAAGGGGAGGAAGACCAATAGTCCACCAGCTCTGTGTTGGAATTCACACTCATGCAGAAGAACAGGAGAAAACCCAGGGATGAAGGGAAAGGCAGATCTGTTTTATATAGCCTGTGAGTGTTCTTTTTGTTTGTTTTTGTTTTTAATCAGTACCATGGTGTTCTCCATTGGGGAAGCTTATCTTTATTGCTACCCTCATAGCTCTCCTCTGCTCACTTACTTCTTACCCAGGTTCCATAAACTTGATGAAAGGAGACAACACAGATCTGACACTTTTGGAGAAATGGAAAATTTGCCATCTGTTTGGAGAGAGGAATGGATAGCTAGTGTGGGCAAGAGCAATATAAAAGCAAGCTGACTCTTAGCTTTCCCTTCTTCTCCCTCTAGATCCCCTCTTTCTTCTAGAGCAGGGGGTGTAATCTTAAGGGATAGTGAAATTGATTGAGGAAAAATATGTCTTTATTTTCATAAAATTAGTTTCATTGCAATCTTATGTATTTCATTTTAGGGTATTTAAAAACATTATTCTGAGAAGAGGTATAAGAGGTTTCACCAGACTGACAAAGGGGGCCAGGACACAACAAAGATCTGATTTTTAGTCCTTTATCCTTCTGAACCTCAATTCTCCTGGATTAATTTCTTCCTCCACAAACACTATCTTCCGGCCTCCTGATCCCTACACAGTATGTTCTATGCCCCTTCTGAACCAGCTTATCTGACTATTTTCAAATGTGACCACAAAGGCACTTGAAAATTATTGGACCTGGGGCCTCCTCTTTGTCCTTAAAGTGGGGGAGATATGATGTTAAAAGACAGTCTTAAGGAGACTGCTTCTCCTGTTCCCTGGAGATTGTCTATTCTCAAGAAAGGAGGTTTATTTGAGACAGGTAAGAGTGGGTCTTGGAGAACCTCTCCCTTTCCAAGTCTCCAGAATTCTCCTTGAGATCAGGAAGTTAGGGGAGGTACCTTGGGGACTGGTCCCACTATGGGAAGACCAACGTGGGGTGAACCAGCGCTGACAGTTACTTGCTGTGATCTTGGCAAGCAAAGTGACCCTTTAAATGTCATCTGGCTTGAAGGCCTGTGCTTTTATTAATCAATACTTCAGTGCTTCAGACAATCTTATCTATATTCATTTCAAAATACCCATGCCTTTTTAGTCTTTATAGACTGTTTTCCATGTCTTTTCTAACTTGGATCCAACCAACAGATTGAAAAGATTTTACCTTGTCACTGAACACTACATAAGCACCAGTGCAGCTCTTGAGATATTTTCCTTTTACTCCTAATTCTCACTCCACAACCAGCCCACCTTCTTTTCCATTTTTGTATGTCCTAGATGATATCTTTTAGCCTCTTCTTCTGTGCAAGTCCTTTTTGGAATTATGCTGCAGGCTACTTATACCCACTATACATTTGTTCATTGATCCTTGGATTACATTCAAGTTGGATTCTTTGTAAATTTCGATGTTTCTATGACTTGCTAAAATACATCACCAACAGGAGGTTACTGGTGGGAAAAAAAATGGATTTTTCTTTCAGGAAGCAGAGTAGGATAGTTTAAAGTGCTATTTCATTTCTCAAATGTATTTTAGCCTGTCTGCTCCATCAGCTATTTAATTCTGGGTCTACCCCAGTTCCTTGTCTGTTGGCAATACATGCTCCCAAATATTTGCATCAATGGAACATCCATCCAAATGCAGATCATATAAGGATAGTAATCATTCTTTACCCATTAATTTTTTCTTGTGTAAATCATTTTACCAAACTCTTTTTAGTAGCTGTGAGTTTCGATTGGGAGATTGTGCAATGTTGCTTCAATTGTGTGTCTGGGAAGGTGTGGCCAATTGGAGAATATTGTTTGCAAAAATCCTTCCCAGTTGCCTACAATAGCCCCGTGAAGCAACTACATATACATTATTGGATTTAGAGAACTAGCTAACATGCCAAGAATCTAGGTGTAGATAACAAAAGATAAAAAGGTCCTGAAGGGCTAGAGCATTGATCTGAAGATGAAATTTTATGGGATAAATGCAGTTTCACTTTTATTTTAAAAAATCTAGTTCACAAAGACAAGACAAGGGAATGGTTATATGAGGGTTTGTCTTAAAAAGAGTTGCATGTTTAAGTGGTCTGCAAACTCAATAGAACTAAAAAAGTGATAAGTAGGTAATATTTATAATAATATTTGCTAAATATTCAATAATACTTGCAACATTTAACACAGTACCTGGCACATAGTAAGGTGTTTAATAAATATTTGTTCCCTTCCCTATTCCCAGGGTCAAAGGGCCAATTGTCACATTATTTTCTTTTCTAGAGACCCCATTTTAGGAAGGACATTGAGATCACCCAGAGGAGGAAATGAAAAAAGTAGGTATGAAAGTCATCAAATACATCAGTCTCTCTCTCTCTTTTTTTTTTTTTTTGATCCACCCCATCCTATCTCAAGTCTTTGATATCTTCTGCTTTTCTGGAATATTTGAGAATCCATCTTTCAGTTTCCAAAATTGCATCGCCTCTGCTAAGGATCTCATTTAATTCAATTCAACAAGCGTTTATTAAGTGACAATCATATACAAGACAGAGGCATCTATGGCCTGGTGATGAGACAGCTGGTCTTAGAGCACAGCTTCAATTATCTTCTCTGACACATGCTGGGTGTGACACTGGACAAGCCACTTACCTCCCTGTGTCCTGGGCAGCTCTTGACATTCTAAGGCAAAGAGAAGGCCATGAGCAGCATGGGGAAAGGGTTTTCTCATGTAGCAGTTCCCTATTCTAGGGACATCAGAAAGCTAGTCCCTATCCCTGTGTTAAGACAAAATAATGAAGAAATAAAAATTTAACAGAGACCATCTGATTCAACCCATATCTGGACAAGAATCTCCTTGACAACATATGCTCACCTACTCTTTTCTTAAAGAATGTCATTGATGGGAAGCCCCTATTGATCTCCCTCCTTTCTCCTTCCCTCCCAAGTCAACCCAACTCCACTTATGGACACTTCTAAAGATTAGCAGTTTTTCTTAATACCATGTTTAAATGTCTCTCTCTACAGCATCCATCCAATGTTCCTACTTCTGTCTTTTAGGGCCAAACAGAGAAAGTTTAATTCCTTCTTCACATGAGAACTTATAGTGTCTACTTACCTATATCCCTTTCCCCCTTCCCTTCTCCAGGAGAGAAACACCTTTAATTTCATAATTATTATGTTTCACTAATATTGTATTTCACTTATTTCACTTGGAGGTCACTCCAAGCTTTCAGAGGCCATGCTATGGGAGGACAAACTCTATCCAATAGGTGCTTCCAACTTAGTAAAGGCTTCAGATACAGTCTGAGGTTCATCCTCTCCCACCTTATGGGCTGCAGATGAATTCTTTAGATCACATAAGCTCTGGAAGACTACCAGCTGAGTTCTAGAGAAGTGCTGATCTTTAGACACAGACAAAATTAAGGAGCTTGAAAGTAGTATGTTACATTGATCTGTTTGTGAATTATCTTCTCTAAATTGAGAGCTCCAGGGGGCCAGGAAAAGAGTATTATCTAAATCTGGTATCTCCCCAGTTTAGTCTAGTTTAGTACTCTGCACACAATAGGCCCTTGATAAATGTCTGTTGAAATAAGTCTCCCAACACCCTCTGTGAGATAGATATTACAACTACCATTTACCCATTTTAAATGAGCAGATTGTGACTCAGAAAGGTCCTTATAGTTTCTGTTTTTTCATTTCCTTTTTAAAATAATAATAGCATTTTATTTTTCAAAATATATGCAAAAGTAGTTTTCATCATTCATGCTAGCAAAACCCTGAGTTCCAAATTTTTCTCCCTTTCCCTGCATTTCCCCTCTCCTAGACAGCAGGTAATTCAATATAGCTTAGACATGTGTAATTCTTCTCAACATATTTCCACATTTATCATGCTACACAAGAAAAATCAAATCAAGAGGGGAGGAAATGAGAAAGAAAAAATAAGCAAACAAACAACAACAACAAAGGTGAAAATATTGTGGTGATCTATACTCAGTCAACAATTCTCTCTCTGGATGTACATGGCTCTCTCTATCACAAATCTATTGGAATTGGCCTGAATTCCCTACTGTAAGAGAAAATTCACAAGTCCC
>JAJPUD010004971.1:150952-176074 GCA_023553655.1 Myrmecobius fasciatus | reverse complement strand
AAAAAAAAGTTTTTTTTTTGCAAAGGTCAATGTTGAAAGGTCACTCATATGTTTTGCAAATAAAAAGCTTTATTAAAAAAAAAGATTTAAACCTGGGCTATTACAAACCAAAATAATTTTAAAATTTGCATATGAAATATAGATGTGAACTTTTCTTAGTTCTTATTCTTCTCAATCTCTCAGCAACTTTTGATACTATTGATTATCCTCTTCTCAATACTCTTTCCTCTATAGGTTTTCAGACCATTCTCTCCTGGTTCTCCTCCTACCTGTTCTGGCTTTTCTGGGATGGAAATAACATTAAGAAAAAGGCATTACCTTATGCTTTACTGCTCCTCCCTAAGGACTGTGAGACCTTTCTAACCAACTCTCAACTAAAACCTTCCATATGTGTTGTATCCCCCTTTTTTTCTATTTGTATACACAGTGCTTTGCACATACTAAGTGGTGAATAAATGCCTTTTTCATTAATTCACCCAATACAACAAGCACAGCCATTTTATGTTATTGTTCAGTCATTCAGTTATTGCCCTTGCTTCTCCTTTATTCTCAAAGAGGATCAATGACATTACAGGGTGATGTCTTGATTTGAACATTGGATTTAAGTGAGGTAAAATCATTAATCTTTCCTCCAGAGTTGTTTAGTCGTGTCCATTTTTTTCATGATCCCATATGGAGTTTTCTTGGCAGAGACACTGGAGGGGTTTACCATTCCCTTCTCCAGTGGATTAAGGAAAACAGAGGTTAATACCTGGGGTCACACAGCTACTGATTGTCTGAGGCCAGATTCAAATTGAAGTCTTCTTCACTTCAGACTCTAAATTCTATTCATGGAGCCATTTAGCTCCCAACCATTTTATGAGCAAGCCATATTTTATATAATATATATTTGTTCTCCTAAACTAATATAATAAAATCATGGAACCCTGTATTTCTAGAACTGGAAATGAGACACCTTCTAGGCCAACTACCTAATTAGACAGATGAGGAACTGAAGCCAGAGAGGTAAGAATGATTTGTTAGATTGATAGAGATGTGACCTTTTATTGGTAAGGGGTCTGATGAGAAGTATGATTTTTCTAACTTGGAAAAAAGGAGCAAAAAGGAAGATACTAGGACACAGAGGAACGATATTGGGAACTTTTGAGCCACAGAGAGGAAGCTGGGTTGTTTGGATATGTGTCAATACCAGCAGATTTAAAGAGAATGGTGCTGCTATTCTAAACTGGATATTAATTGTGTTCAGTTGAAGCGTTGTCTGGTTCATTGGCCAATTTAAGGAATGATTTTCCTGGAGAGTATGTGCTACCTCATTAGAACCTGGTGAATTTATCCCCTCCTCATTTCCCCCCCTGTGATTCATTGCCTGGCAAAATGGCATCCTGAACCTTTAAATCTTATTTACTTATGGTCTCTGCTTTTACAATGTGTTTTGTCTTCAGGCAAATATAAGTACTAAATTTTTTTTTTGAGTGAGTATTTACTATAAAGGATTGGATCCTGTAAGGAGAATGGAAATTTTTCTGAACATTTCTGAACAAAATTTCTGAACATTTCTGAACAAATATTCCTAGATTTCCTTGTGAGCTTATATTAAGAACATTTTCTCCCCCTCCTTCCGTATGTCTCTCTCTTCCTCTCTCTCTCTCTCTCTCTCTCTCTCTCTCTCTCTCTCTCTCTCTCTCTCTCTCTCTCTCTCTCTCTCTTTCTCTCTCTCTCTCTCTCTGTCTCTCTCTTTTCCTTCCTCTTTCTCTCTTTCCCTTTTCCTCTCCCTCTCTATCTCTGTATCCCTCTCTCTCTCTCAAAGAGGAGCTTTAGAGGTGAAACGAAGAGAATTGTAACTTTCACCAATATTTCAATAAAATCAGCATCCTTTCCTTCTTATTACATCAACATTTCTGAAAATGTTTGTGTCTAGGGAGAAAATGCTGAGAAGAGACATAGTAGAATCAGTATAAGAAGGGTAGTGAATTTAAGAAATCCAGGATCAGAAATCATACTGTTATCTAAAGATTCTATGGATGAGCTACCACTGCCCACTGCTTCCCCAGTTGCAATTTATTCCAGGAGTAGTGTTACAATAAGTGCTCTTTTAGAGTGTGAGAAGAATCCTTTATTCAGCAATTCTCATGAGAAGTGGGGGTACTCATGATTGAGGCACAAGGAAACTAAGGTGGGGGGAAGCTTTATACTGTTAGTTTGGTTCCTTACCCCTTCCTTCAAGGTTCGGATTGGTTGGATTTACATTCAGAATTAGTTACAATTGGTCGGATTTACAATCAGAGTTATAATTGATTGGATTTACAATTCTCTTTATTTACCCATTCTATATGGCAAAAGACTTGTGCCCTGTCATTGACTTTAGCTGGTTTGGGACTGTTTAAGCCTGAGCCTCTTTGTCAAGAACTTTGTTGTTTAGCCAATTCCTTGACTCAAACGGAGATTGGTTGGAGATATCTTAACAAAATATTCCACCTCTACTTTCATCCTATTTTGACAATATCTATTGAAACCCAACTTTTCATAGTACTCACAATATGAAAGAGTTCATATCAAATTTAGAGAATGACTCCTCAACTCACAGACATTTATTGAATACCAAATATGTGTAAACATTTAGCTAAGCATTGTTAGTCACTGAGGGGGATGCAAAAGTAATAATCTTTCCTTAAAGAGTTAGCAATCTATTACAGAGAACAATAGGAAAATAGATTGCCTTGTTACTATAAATCTAAGAAAGAAATCATGCAAGGGTTTATTAAGCCCTTACTATGTGCCAGCTACTGAGTACATTGGGAATACAAATACAAGCAGAAATAAGGACAATTTTTTGCCCTCAAGTAGCTCATATTCTAGTAAAGGAAAACAACACCTAAAACTACACTGAAAAGACCATGGCATATCCACAGAAGTATGTAAAAATATGTAAAAAGAGGCAGATGAGCAGTTTGGAGTGGGTATAATTCCAAAATATTTTATATGTTTGGGAAAAATATTATACATGAGTTTTGAGCCTCATTCTATCATCAATTAGCTATGTGAGCTTGGTTAAACTGTACAAATTTGCTTTTTGAGGTTAATTTTTCACATTTGTAGTATGAA
The DNA here is from genome assembly GCA_023553655.1 of Myrmecobius fasciatus. Classification (NCBI taxonomy): domain Eukaryota; kingdom Metazoa; phylum Chordata; class Mammalia; order Dasyuromorphia; family Myrmecobiidae; genus Myrmecobius; species Myrmecobius fasciatus. The sequence goes on along the minus strand of JAJPUD010004971.1, from coordinate 172,972 downwards.
ACAGTTGGTGAAGAAATCGATAACAATTTGGTGCTTTGAGATTTACAAAGTGCAAACCTCAAAATTATCCTGTAAGGCAGGTAGTCACTAAGGTCCTTTCCATGCTTTTGTGCCATGTTTCAAAACTTGGAAAAAGAAAATAAATTAAATAGTCTTGAATTACATGGCCTTTATCTTTAATTTCCTCTTCCTCTCTCCTTCCTCACCCCATTAAAATTCATAAACCATCTGGTGAAGTAATGATGTTTTGAGGTGAGACTAGAGTTTAACATATAAAATATTTGAGGGAGGAAATCAGTAGAGTCACTAGAGACAAATTGAAAATAAATGTTCAGAAATTCAGTAGCTATTCACTCCATTGACAACCTACAAGTTTCTGAAGTACAGGGGAAAACTGGGCCTTGAAATCAGATTGTTGGGGCAGCTAGGTGGTGCAGTGGATAGAGTACCAGCCCTGAAGTCAGGAGGACCTGAGTTCAAATGTGCTCTCAGACACTTAACATTCCCTAGCTGTGTGACCCTGGGCAAGTCACTTAACCTCAATTGCCTCAGCAAAAAGAAAAAAAAAAAAGAAATCAGATTGTTACAGGTACAGGATACCAAGGTATCCTTTGCATCATTCTAAGCCAAGCTGGGACCTATGGAGATCCTTGGAGTATTTAGATTAAGAGCATGAATAAGCAATCCTATCTATAGATTGCTTTGAGAGACTGTATCAGAGGCTTAGTTTAGGAGCACTGTGCCTTGTGTTGAATGCCTCTATGACATCTGCATGCTTGGAGCTTATCACATAATACAAAAATGATACTAACACAGAGCAGAGCCTGATGATGCTTTCAAACAAATTTCTCTTTTTTGGCTTATGTCTCCAAACAAGGTTTCCCGTTGGGACATCAATTTGGCTTGTATTTTTAGAAAAGTTATAAGTTCCAGTAATACCCATGTAAGTACTCAGGCTAACAAATCATTGAATGTAGGAAGACTTTATTTAACTTGACAAAACAATTTTCATTGTAAGTATGTATGGCACTTTTAGATTTACAAAGTACCATCACAGAAATCCTATAAAGCAAATATTTATTTTGTCAAATAATATTTTTATAAAGCTTTTTATTTTCAAAACATATGCATGGATAATTTGACAAAATTGACCCTTGCATAGCCTTGTGTCTCAGATTTTCTCCTCCTTCCCACCCCCTCTTCTAGATAGCAAGCAATCCAATATATGTTATACATGTTAAAATATATGTTAAAACCAATATATATATATAAACATATTTATACAATTCTCTTGTATCAGATAAATCAGAAATCAGATAAAAAAAGAAAGTAAACAAATAAGACAATAAAATGCAAGTGAACAACAGCAAAAAGAGTGAGAATGCTATGTTGTGATCCACATTCCATTCTTACAGTCCTCTCTCTGGGTGTAGATGGCTCAGTTCATCACAAGATCACTGGAACTGGCATCAGTCATCTCATTGTCATGTTCATCAGAATTGATCATCATATAATATTGATGTTGTCATTATCTCCTGGATCTGCTCATTTCACTTAGCAACAGTTCATCCAAGTCTCTCCAGACCTCTCTAAAATCATCCTCCTGATCATTTCTTATAGAACAATAATATTCCATAACATTCATATACCATAATTTATTCAGCCACTCTCCAACTGATGGGCATCCCTTCAGTTTCCAGTTTCTAGCCACTACAAAAAGGGCTGCCACAAACATTCTTGCACATGTGGGGCCCTTTCCCTCCTCTAAGATCTCTTTGGGATATAGGCCCAGTAGAAACACTGCTGGGTCAAAGGGTATGCACAGTTTGACAACTTTTTGAGCATAGCTCCAAATTGCTCTCCAGAATGGTTGGATCCATTCACAGTTCCACCAACAATGTATTAGTGTCCCAGTTTTCCCACATCCCCTCCAACATTCATCGTTATCTTTTCCTGTCATTTTAGCCAATCTGACAGGTGTGTAGTGGTATCTCAGAGTTGTCTTAATTTGCATTTCTCTGATCAACAGTGATTTGGAGCAACTTTTCATATGACCAGAGATGGTTTCAATTTCATCATCTGAAAATTCATATCCTTTGATCATTTATCAATTGGAGAATCGCTTGGATTCTTATAAATCTGAGTCAATTCTCTATATATTTTAGAAATGAGGCTTTTATCAGAACCCTTAAATGTAAAAATGATCTCCCAATTTATTGCTTCCCTTCTGATCTTGTTTGCATTAGTTTTGTTTGTACAAAAACTTTTTAACTTAATATAATCAAAATTATCTATTTGGTGTTCAGTTATGAGTTCCAGTACTTCTTTGGACACAAATTCCTTCCTTTTCCACAGATCTGGGTAAGTTATCACATGTTCTTTTAATTTGTTTATAATATCACTCTTTATGTCTAAATCATGAGCCCATTTAGATCTTATCTTGGTATGTGGTGTTAGGTGTGAGTCAAGCCCTAATTTCTTCCATTCTAGTTTCCAATTTTCCCAGCAGTTTTTGTCAAATAGTGAGTTCTTATCCCAAAAGCTGGAGTCTTTGGGTTTGTCAAACACTAGATTGCTATAGTTATTGCCTATTTTGTCCTGTGATCCTAATCTATTTCACTGATTCACTACTCTATGTCTTAGCCAGTACCAAACGGTTTTGATGACCACTGCTTTATAATATAGTTTTAGGTCTGGCACAGCTAGACCACTTTCATTAGCATTTTTTCCATTAATTCCCTTGAAATTCTTGATCTTTTGTTCTTCCAGATGAACTTTGTTACTATTTTTCTATATGTGTAAATAATTTCTTGGGAGTTTGATTGGTATGGCACTAAATAAGTAGATTAATTTAGGTAGTATTGTCATTTTTATTATATTTGCTTGGCTTACCAATGAGCACTTGATATTTTTCCAACTGCTTAGGTCTAACTTTATTTTTGTGTGAAGTGTTTTGTAGTTGTATTTGTATAGTTCCTGACTTTCCCTTGGTGGCTAGATTCCGAAATATTTTATACTACTGACAGTTATTTTGAATGGAATTTCTTTTTGTATCTCTTGCTGCTGGACTTTGTTGGTAATATGTAAGAATGCTGATGATTTACGTGGATTTATTTTGAATCCTGCAACTTTGCTAAAGTTGTAAATTGTTTCTACTAGTTTTTTAGTTGAGTCTCTAGGGTTCTCTAAGTATAACATCATATCATCTGCAAAGAGTAATAATTTGGTTTCCTCAAGACAGACTCATTCCTTTAATCTTTTTCTTCTCTTATTGCCAAAGCTAACATTTCTAATACAATATTAAATAGTAATGGTGACAGTGGGCAGCTTTGTTTCACTCCTGATCTTATTGGGAATGGTTGTAGTTTGTCCCCATTACATATGATGCTTGCTGATGGTTTTAAATAGATGCTACTGATCATTTTAAGGAAAAGTTCATTTATTTCTATACTCTCTAGTGTTTTTAATAGGAACGAGTGTTGATTTTATCAAATGCTTTTCTGCATGTATTGAGATAATTTTTTGTTAGTTTGGTTATTGATATAGTTGATTATGCTGATAGTTTTCCTAATATTGAGCCAGCCCTGCATTCTTGGTATAAATCCTATTTGGTCATAGTGTATTATTCTGGGTATGAATTTCTGTAATCTCATTGTTCTATTTAAGATTTTTGCATCAATATTCATTAGGGAAATTGGTCTATAATTTTCTTTCTCTGTTTTCACCCTACCTAGTTTAGCAATCAGCACCATATCTGTGTCATAAAAGGAATTTGGTAGGACTCCTTTATTTCCTATTTTTTCAAATAGTTTATATAGTATTAGAATTAATTGTTCTTTGAATGTTTGGTAGAATTCACATGTAAATTCATCTGGCCCTGGGGATTTTTTTCTTAGGGAGTTGATTAATAGCTTGTTCTATTTCTTTTTCTAAAATGGGACTATTTAAATAATTTATTTCCTCTTTTGCTAACTTGAGCAATCTATATTTTTGTAGATATTCATCTATTTCATTTAGATTATCAAATTTATTGACATAGAGTTGGGCAAAATAACTCCTAATTATTGCTCTAATTTCTTCTTCATTGGTGGAAAGTTCTCCCTTTTCATTTTTGAGACTAACAATTTGATCAAATAATATTTTTTACATTTTAATTATATTCATATTTTAAAATTTCTATTTTAAACATATTTATTTATTTTTAAATTAAAAAAACTTTCTGTGCTAAAAAACTAAAACTTTGTATTCCAAATTTTTATTCTTTCCTCCTTTCCCTCCTCCCTCCCAAGACAGCAATCTGATATCAATTAAATATGTACAATTCTTCTAAATATTAAATATATTTATTTTATGTTTTACATAATATTTTTCAACTACTTCCCAATTGAAAATTGGGGAAACTAAGGCTCTCTCAGATTTTAGTTGACTTGTTCATGGTCATACAGCTAGTAGGTGTTTAAATCAGGCTTTCAATTCACTCTAGTATTGAATCCATTAAACCATGCTGCCTCTGAAGAAAGGAAATATACACAAGTCCATAAACAAACTAGATAATTCTCTTTTGTTTTCTGGTAAATCCCATCTCCCTGGGGGACTTCTAGACTAATCCAGACTTACAGTTACCCTGCAAACAGAAGTAATTTGGAGTTGCTGAAGAGTTATCCTCTCTTTTCACCAATCCCCTTTACTCTGAGACCTAAATAGTGCTTGTGAATTTAGTTCAATACCCAGGTTTTTAGTTCTTCCTTATCTTTTGTTCAGTCATTTTGGGGTTTTCTTGGAATGGTTTATCATTTTCTTTTCCAGCTAATTTTACAGATGAGGAGATTGAGGCCAACAGGAAGATGAATCTTCCTGATTGCAGACCCAGAACTCTATCCACTGTGCCATCTAGCTGTCCTTCTTCTTCCTTAAATAAGGGGAAACATTTGGGTCCATAGAGAGTTAACCCCATCCTCCTCAAACCTTCACTATAGATAGAACTCACAGTGTTTATAATGCTTTGACACTTCTGTTTCCTTGCTAGCAAAGTGCTTTCCTCAACTTGAATCTTGGCCATCTTCCCCTGCCCTTTTTTTGAAGTTGGGTTGAGGCCTCATGGTTTCCTGGAAGGGCCTTCCAAATGTGCCAGCTTTTCCCACAATGTCTGAATATTGAACCCCTCTCTTCTATGCACTGTGTAGCTCCAATTCTATTTCCCGTTCTCTTATTTAAAGGCCAAATTCAAGAATGGAGCCCAGGTGCAATTATCCTTAATGTAGTGTTAGGATTAGAGTCTTGTCAAATAGCTAAATTTGTTGAGGGAATTTAATACCTCATTAAGGAAACATAAGAGAGAATCAGAAAGAATTCACCAGTTTTTTCCTGGGCACCACTTCTACAATAACTGATATTTATATAAGCAATTTGCCCAAATTATCTTGTTTGATTCTCACAACCTTATGAAATAGGCACTTCAGGTATTATTTTCCCCATTTTACAGATGAAGAGAGATTAAATCATTTGCCCATAATTAAATACTTAGCAAGTGCTAGAAAAAGGATTCTTAGAATCATAGTTATAACTAGAACTGAAGCAAATAGGGATTAAATAATTTGCCCAAAGCCATATAGGTAGTGAGAGAATCAGAATTTGAACCCAAATTCTTTGATTTTAAATTCATCACCTTTCCTTCCTCTAACCCCAAATCCCTAAGTTGAAAAACAGAATTCTTTTCATTATACCATTCTGCCTTTGATTAGTTCCTTTCCTTAAAAAACAAAATAAAAAGCATTTTACCTTTAAAAAATAGAAAAAATATTACATTTGGGCAAAAATATATGCAAGAATTTTACAAATGACATTATGGGTCCATTAACATTCATGTCCAGCAGGAATAAGATATTGTAAGGAAAAAAAATTTGTAAAGGCAAAAAAAAAGAAGAGCTTTGGAAGACTAAGTTGCTTTTTCCTTCCTCCCTTCCTCCCTTCCTCCCTTCCTGTCATCCTTCCTTCCTTCCTGTCATCCTTCCTTCCTTCCTTCCTTCCTTTTTTCCTTCCTTCCTTCCTTCCTTCCTTCCTTCCTTCCTTCCTTCCTTCCTTCCTACCATCCTTCCTTCCTTCCTTCCTTCCTTCCTCCCTTCTTATCATCCTTCCTTCCTTCCTTCCTTCCTTCCTTCCTTCCTTCCTTCCTTCCTTCCTTCCTTCCTTCCTTCCTACCATCCATCCCCCATTCCCATCCCACAGTAGAAAGAAAACACTTTGTAGATAGGAACTTTCTTTTTAGGAAATATCTTTCTTTCTTTGTGACTTTATCTCCTTCCTTCCTTCCTTCCTTCCTTCCTTCCTTCCTTCCTTCCTTCCTTCCTTCCTTCCTTCCTTCTTATCATCCTTCCTTCTTCCCTCCCTCCCTTTTTTACTTCCTTCCTTCCTACCATCCTTCCTTCCTACCATCCATCCTTCCTTCCTCTCCTTTGTTTTACAGTTTGGAAAAAACTGTAGATTCTGGGAGATATTTAAGTCTTCTCCTAATACATATTGACTGTGGCAATTATAAGGAATGGAAGAATAGGGAACAAAATTTGGGAAAGGAACAAACATAAAATTATCTCAGAAATAATCTCTAAACTTCTGACAGCCTTGGAAGTCTAGTCTTATTTGGTCATTCCCACTCAGATGCTTCTCAGTGGAAGGAAGGTTGTTAGACTTGCAATCATTCTACAAGTGGATGAAAATTTTTTTCAAGAGGAAACCAGAAAACAAAGAAGACTGCAAATAAACATAATGTGACCATCTGAATAAGTACAATATGCTTTTCATTAAAGGACCCTCTTTTAATAATGCATATGCAGTTGAATGAAGTGACTCATATTATAAATACATTAGAACTTCCATGAATTTTTGCACAAAGTTCTAAAAGGCAAGTATATTTATTTTTTAGTGTTAAAATGATGTTTTTTTGAGTAAATGCAGGGAATTATTTTTATGAGGTTTCATTTTGTTTTATGAGGAACATTTGACTTCAGAGGAGAAAGTGGATGACAAAAAGAGAGAATGCTTAATGTCTGGACTATTTTCTTTCTCTGCTGGTATCCATAAACTTTAAAGATGTCCCTGGGTAGTTCAATAATGAGGATTATGCAAACAAAGCCAACCCTGGGTGATGCTGAACAAGAAAAGATAGAAGGGATAGATGAAATAAAACTAATCTAAAGATCTTAATTTATCTAATTGTTTCCACCTCTGCCCTCATCAAACTTTTTATCAGGGTTATAAATAAATTGAGAAGTTAGCTAGTTTGAATTAGGAAAAGTAGAATGCATATCAGTTAAAAGTCTTATGTTTGAGTCTTAGCTTTAGCAGCTGTGTGATTATTAGCAGTTATGAAAATATGTAAAGCTAAAGTATATTCAAGAGTTAGAGAGCTCTAGTAACTTGAGAAGAAGAAAAGGCTTGTAGGAAATGACTCAGAGAGTGACTTGCTCATGAGCCCCCACTGGAGAGCTCTCCCTCCATTAACAAATCACTCACTGATAACTAATTTAACCAAAACTGCTACTGAAAATGCAAAGTAAACACATTATTACATAGTCTTATATATGCAAACCCCATCAATTCAAATAATGTTTGTGTGAAAGGACCCTCTTTTAGGGTCATTTAGGATCATCTTTTAGACACATCTAAAATTACAAGGTAGTAAAACAAATGTATAGGGAATATATGTGACCAATGTAACATAGTTCTGGATCTAGAGACTTCAATGTACTCTTCCTTTCAACAGAAAATTCTCTGATGACTAGAGTTTCTTCTGGACAGATACTTGCATTATTATCCTGAGCTATACTGTGATATGCTTGACTAATACACACCAAATCAACAAATATTTACAAGTACTTACTATGTTCCAGTCACTGTGCTAAGCACCAGAGAAAAAAAGAAAGGAAAACCTTTTTGATCTAGGAGCTCTAGGATTCTAAGGGGATGGGCTGGCGGACAACATGCAAACACTATGTACAAACAAGATATATTCAGGGTGAGTTGGAGGTAATCTTAGAGAGAAGGCACTATTATTGACTGATGAGTATCAGGAAAGGCTACTTTCAGAAAGTATAATTTTAGCTTCAACTTAAAGAGAACTAGAGAAGTTAGGAGGCAGAGGTAAAGAGAGAAAGCATTTTGTGACCCGTCCCGCAGGTCTCGAACTAAGGATGCCTGAAATCTCGCATCAGCCTGTGAGCCGAAGGCTGGGGAGGCTTCAACCTGGGGATGGGCTGTGAAAGGAAAGAATGGAGACCACTCTGTATAGGGGCAGAATAGCTCGTTTATTGAGGCAAAGTACAGGGTTTATATACGTTGTGTAGCAAAGCAAACTTTCATATAACAAAGGATGTAACATCTGTTGACCATTTGTCAGGAAATTGAGTAAGGGGAGGAATCTTTGTGTATGTGTGACCTCTTGAAGCAGGATGCCTGCTTGACACTTTCTTGAGGTAATTGATCGTATCCTGCTTCCTGGTATGCACTTTTTGGGGGCAGGGGTTTGGTGATGTTTTAACAGGCTCTTTGTCTCTAACAATTTTGGGCATCAGGGACAGCCAGTGAAAATGCCCAGAGATTGGAAAGTATCTTTTTGTAGGTGATAGGAAATAAAATGTAAAAATTATAAGAAAACTGCAAAAGTAGAAAGTGGACAGGTTGAGAAGCACATCAAAAGTCAAAAAGAAGACTTCATATTTGATCCTAGAAATAATAGGTAGTCACTGTAGTTTACTGGACATGACAATGACATGATCAGATTGGCACTTTAGCAATATAACTTTGGCAGCTGAAGAAGTATTGGAGTGTGAATTTAGGCAGGAAAAAGAACCAGAAAGCTATTGTAATAATCTAGGCATGAGATGTTGAGGGTCTACAAGAGGGTGGTGGAAGCATTAGAAGGAAGAAGGGGTGCATATGCCAGAGATGTTACAATGGTAGAATCACAAGAATTTGGCATTGTGATGAGGAGAGAGAGGAGGAGTCAATCTTGTGATTATCTTGTGAGCCTAAATGACTAGGACAGTAACAGTACTCTTGGCAATAATAGGGAAGTTTGGGAAAGGGAAGAGTTTAGGGGGAAATATACTAAATTCAGCTTTGAACATGTTGGGTTTCAGATATCTATGTGACATCCAGTCAAGCTATCCAATAGTCAGTTGGAGATCAGGAGAGAGATTAAAGATGGATAAATAGATATGAAAAAACATCTACATAGGGATGATAATTGAATCCACTGAATTGATGAGATCACTAAGTGAAATAGTATAGAGGGAAAAGAGAAGAGAGCTGAGTGGTACCTATGGTCAGTAGGTATGATATGGATAGAAATAGAATAAAGGAAATTGAAAAGGAGTGGTCAGACAGGTAGGGGGAGAATAGGAGAAAGCAGTGCCATGAAAACATAGAGAGAAGAAAATATCAAGGAAAAAAAAGATTGATGGACAGTGTCCAATACTGCAGAGAGATGAAGAAAGATGAGAAGTGAGAAAAGGCCATTAGCTTTGGCAATTGGGAAGAGCAATTTTAGTTGAATAAAGGGATAAGTAAGTAGCCAGGAGGCAGGAAATTTAAAAGAGAGTGAGTGGAAAGGAAAGGATTGTAAATAACCTTCTCAAATTTAACTGCAAAAGGGAGGAGAGATAAAGGATGATAATTACCTTTACTCTGCCATCTTATGATTCAAATAAGATTTTTTTCAAGAATGCAGACAGCAGAGAAATAGTTAGTAGACAAGGAGAGATTAAAGATTACTGAGAAACTGAATAGAATACAGGAGGCAATCTGCTGGAGAAGATGGAATGGAATGAAATCACTTGAGCATTTTGGGAAGTTTGCTTTAGCCTTCTTCATGTGAGTTAAGGATAAAGAAGAAGATAGTGGGGGAAGGTATCTGAGGGATGTAAAATGAGGAGGAGGAGACAAGAGAGAGCTTTGTATGAATGACTTCATTTTTTTCAGTGACTTATGAAGTTAGGTTCTCAACTGAAAGGATGAAAGGAGGGAGAACCATGGAATGTTTGAAAAGGGATAAAAAGTTTGAAAAAATCATGGTGATGAATGAATAGTGAATCCATTGGGGAGGCATAAAAAGATGATTATGCAACATAAATTTGTAGTTTTCTCAGTCAGCAAGATTTTATGATTTCCTCCAACTTCATTCAGCATCATGTGAATAGGAATGAAGGTAATCAGTCAATAATGGAAGTAATCTATGGTTGTAGTTTGACAGAGCTTGATCTGAAATAGTCTAAAGGGGAAAGGGTACCAAATATAAAGTAAAACAAATTTACAAAGGAGTTAAGATGGGGAAGAGAAGACAGGGTAGCCAGTGCTGAGTACAATACTTCTATTGGGTTAAATGATTTACTGGGTAGCTTCTCTGATTATCTGCTTTCAAGCTGTTCCTCCACTCAACTGGATTGTCTCTTTAACAGTAACTGTAGTTTTTTAAAATTACTTCTGGCTACATCAAAAGTTGAGGCTCTAGTTCCCTAGACCGATTAAGTCTCAAGGGTGGCTTCACCACTTTTTTGGGAAAACTAGCCTTAGCATTGTAGAGTGGATGGTACTCTTATAATGACCCTCATGTTGGAGATGAATAGATTGAGATCCAGAGATCTTAAGTGATTTGTCAAAAGTTGCTCAAAAAACTAGCTCTGACTCCAAATCTAGTAGAGCTGCTCTTTCCATTATACTTCAGTGGAAATAGTGTGATTCTTTTAGGAAAGGCTGCAACCTTTGTTCTAAGTTGGTAAAAATGTCTCTAACTTTGCTTTTCAAAATTCTTCTTTTCCTTTCCTCCCAGTAGCAATGATGAGTAGCAATATGATCAGATCTGGTCCACAACAGATAATAGCTTTCTCTGCTACTTACCTGATAAATTTGAGGCTTCAATGAAATGACATTTATATCCATTGGCATTATTCTTCTTATTTCCCCATTTTTGCATGTTCATCTCTTGTCAGACAACAAAATGAATGAATAACTATTGTTTTTTAGCTGAATGAATGACTAAAAAAAATTAAAGCAAATAACCTTATGATTGTCTGTGTTTAACCTTTATCATATTGCTTGCTGTCTTGGGAAGAAAGGAGATAAGGGAGAGAGGGAGAAAAAATTTGGAAAACAAAGTCTTACAAAAATGAATGTTAAAACTTATCTTTATATATATTTGGAAAAAATAAAATGCTATTGAGAAAAAGCCAAACCAAAACACAACAAAACAAAAAAGAACACAACCTTATTTGTAAATTTGCCTTCCCAATTGGATTTTAACCTCCTTGAATTTAGGAACTGTGAAATTATTAATCTTTGTATCTCTTTTGGTAAGCATAGTGCCTTGAAAATATGAGGGGAGACAAGTAACAATTCACCTATCTGGAACATATCTGTTTAAGATTCTGAGAAAAAACAGTTGTTGGGCTAAATCTGCCTCATAAGTTCACCTCTCTGGGGCATAAATCTAAATCTAGGTTTTAAAAGAGGAGATTATTGAGGCAAGTCTGTTTTGGGACACTATTTCAAAACCATAGCTATTCATTGGCATATGACAAGCTATAGATTCTATGAAGCCTGATTCAGTGATTTGCACCTGAAGAACTGGATAACTTTATTTTTCTTTTTAGATAGTATTTTGTTTTTTTTTTCCCCCAATTACATGGAAGCACAATTTTTAACATTCCTTTTTAAAATATTTTTGAGTACTGGAAAACTTTTCTAGGATAACTGAGGAAATTCAAATATCAGAACTGTTTTAAGATTGTAGGTTGACTGAAATTTACCTGATTATGAACAGAAAATGAGAATTTGGTTAGTATATATAAGTTAGGATGGAGTCACTTCCAGAGACAACTTGATTCACTCAGGATTTGAATGAAAACAGACACTCATAAACCCATATAACATTAAAAAATTAAAAACAAAAAAACCCAGTTTTACTTTAAAATATTTGACAATCATATAGGGCGGGAATATTTCATTTTGTCTCCACATTTGCTATGGTGGTGCACCAGTCCAATAAGATATATTAAGCTTGAGGAGATGAACAATTACTTTCTTAAGATCAGGAAGCTACATCAAAAGTTGAGGCTCTAGTTCCCTAGATCAATTAAGTCACTTTTTTGGGAAAAACTGGCCTTAGCATTGTAGAGTGGGTGGTACTCTTATCATGACCCTCATGTTGGAGATGAATAAATTGAGATCCAGAGATCTTAAGTGATTTGTCAAAAGTTGCTCAAAAAACTAGCTCTGACTCCAAATCTAGTAGAGCTGCTCTTTCCATTATACTATAGTCCTGTTCCCTGCTTCTAGAGAACTTACATTCCAACTTATTTCTGGTTTAAGTAATATAACTTGTGATTGCTTCTATTTTTATTATGTCACACAAATGTAATCATTTAATAAAAACTTTTGGTAATGAGGATGTTCATTTTAGGACTTGTATCTTTTAAATTTTTTCAACCTTCTTCATGTGTCTTTCATGACTATTCATTTTTTATTTACTAACATAGTCAAAAAACTTTTCTTCCTTAAGAGGAGAAAAATAAATGAAAGGACACATATAAAAAACAAGTGAATTTGGGAATATTTCCATAGTAATAGATGTATAAACTATTCATCTCTCCAACTTTCTAAATTAGAAACAGAACATACAGCTTTTTTTTTCAATAAGTACAATAAATATGGAACTGAAACCTAGTTGTTATTATTTGTTTAAGGGATCCAACTTTGAGATTAACAGAGCATTCCACCAATGAAATTCTTCTCTGGACTGAATAAACAGTGGCCAGAACTATAATATCCTGAAGCATACCATCAAGGTCAAAAGCAGAACCTCTGGACTCAGTTCCTGCAAGTATCTATTCTTTAACTTCTCTGCCTCTTCCTATTTAGACTCCCATGATAATAATACTTCTTCCACTCCAACATTTGGCTCTCTGCTTCTATGTCTTTAATTACTAATTCTTGTGCTATTATTTTTGCAACTTGCCTTTCACCATCTTCTTCCAGTTTTTTCTTTTCCAAATATGCTTTTATCTTTTTATTTGTATATTTATAATATTTCTATTTTAAATTACTTATTCAAAGTTCTCTGTATCAGTCTCCTTAGTACAGACCATTCACTTAAAAAATAGTAGAAGTCCTCCTACAAAAAGCCATTTAAATTATTTTTGTAAATTGAGTTCTACCAGTGGTGGATGTGATAGGGGGTACTGGGATAATGAGTAGGAGTCTAGTCCTCCCTCTTTCTGGCCCCCACCTTCACCTCAGGGCTACCATTCTTTCCTACCTCCTCCCCTTAGGAATGAATTTTTCTCTAGTTAATCTCTGCTTTTTGGAGAGTGGTTTACTTCTAAATATGTCATAGGAAGAACTACAGGAAGAGGAAATAAGATGATAAACTCAGAAATGCTAGCTGTAGCTTAACTCACAATTCTGACCTCACTTTCTACTCCCCTCAAATTTCTGACCCATTTTGTGTCTTGAGCTGATCTGGACCCTTATCTTTTCTATGCTTGGGATGCTATAAAAATATGAATCAATACAACTCATGTTCAACTGAAGACTCTAGTTGAGGTCCCAGCAATTATTAAAAAGTTCTCTCTCTCTCTCTCTCTCTCTCTCTCTCTCTCTCTCTCTCTCTCTCTCTCTCTTTCTGTCTCTGTCTCTCCTATATATATGAAAAAAAACCCCTCTTCTCTTTTCTATGTGGTTTAGCCCTTAGGGTTTTTTCCTCAGGATAAATTAGGTAAGCACTTAAGTCAGCAATGAAAAAGTTAATTATTTTATCTTTCAGAAATAATGAAAAAGAAAAGCAAAGAAAAGTCTAAAGCAACAGGGATTGGGAAACAGAGCTCATTTTTCTCCTTAAAAGAAATAAGAATGGGAGCAAAATGTAGGATTGAAAAGTTTGACTCGATCATTTCTGTTCTCAGCAACAAGATATATAAAATAATTCTGTATCAGTTTTGCATGATTTCTGCAAAGCTTGGCTAGAGTCTTTGTTTTAGCATTTTGTCATTTGTTCCCCTGCCTGTGGTGGCAGCTGGGACACAGCTGCAAAATGAGATCCTTAGAATTTTTGTGCCCAGTCTCCAGTGAAGCTGGTAAGGCAGTAACTTTGCCCCTAGGAGTGATAGATCCTTGGTTTCCTGTTGTGTTTGCCTCCCAGGTCCACTCTTTCTGGTCTCAAGACCTTTTCTCTTTTTCCCTCTTTTGGGAGAGAAGCTATTCTTTCTATCATAGTCTTGTGGCTATTCAAGGTTCAAGGACATAAACATGAAGGAATTCAATTCTTCCAGCAGATGTAGGTCTCCTTGAATGTCTGGTTACAGAGTCATATATTAAATGCACTAGGGGATCTCTCTAATAGAGTTCTGTAATGAATCTTTTTATGTGGCAAAGAATATTTTGCTCTAAATAACTATCCTAACTTTAAATATTTTCTGCATTCAAAGGAAGTTTTTGTTGCCTGAGTTCTAGTACCATTTACTGATTTCTGGTAGAGTCTGATATACTTGCAGACAAAAATTTTGTTTTGATCTTTCTATTCCTAGAAGCTAAGTACGGTGCCTTCCACATGTTAGACATTAGATTCAAATGGCCAGATTTGATGAAAAGTGAAAAGTAACAACTTGAATTATGTCCCATACATGCATGTGCATGTGTATATGCATGTAAATGCATATGTACACATATTTTATGTATGCACGTGTATATATATATATATACACACACACATATATATATACACACATATATTTATGTGTAGTGCCTTGAAATACCTTCAGCTTCAAGATTTTCCCTATTTTAGCTCCATGGACTAAAATATGATCCTTGGGATGGAATGGAAAGATTCTTGAAATTGCATTTAGGAGAGACCTGAGTTTGAAGCCCTCCTTGACACTTGCAACTATGCAGACCATGGACAAATCCTTACTTTGATTGTGTGTGTGTGTGTGTGTGTGTGTGTGTGTGTGTGTGTGTGTGTAGGATGATGGTGGTAGTAGGGAATTGTTAAGGAAATCTCAGATTAATGTATTCCTTTCTAATCTATTGGTAAAATTATAGAATAAAAAAGCTGAGGTAAGAGGGAGAATGATATATTAATATCTTAATTGAAAGTAAAAAAAATCCTTACTTTGTTACATTTTTGTGACTAGCAAACACATTTTTCAGTCAACAGATAGAATAGAGGAATTAAAGAATGGCCAGGAAAAATAGAGTTAAAATTTAAAAGTGGCCAAGCAAATCTAGTTCTTTGAAAAGCAAGACCCACTCTCTAAGGCAAAGGTCCTTAGCCATATTGTGTCATGAACTCCTTGGGCAGTCTGGTAAAACCATCTTTAGCATGGACTCCTTCTTAGAATAACATTTTTAAGCACATAAAATATAATACATAAGATCATGATGGAAACCAATTATTATGAAAAGCAGTTATCAAAGTTAAAAAAAAAAGTTAATGGATTCCAGGTTAAGAAGCCCTTTTTCCCCTGAGTGCAGATTGAAGCATAGTTTTTAAATTTTATTTTTCTTGTGTGTGTGTGTTTTGAAATATGGCTAATATGGAAATATGTTTTTCACAACTTCACATGTATAATTGATATCATATTGCATGTCTTCCCAAGGGGTGGAGAAGAAGAGGGAAGGAAAGGATTTGGAAATCAAAATTTTAAAAAAGTAAATATTGAAAACTTTTAAAAATATAATTGGGAAATATTTGATAAAATAATATACATATATATAGATTTTTTAAAAGAACTCTTATTTTAAGGAGTGAATCAAGCAGAAAACCTTACGAACATGGTCTTTGCTAAGTGAGAAGACCGCCAGCTCTGAAGAAAGAATCCAGCCCTGAAACAAACAAACAAAAAAATTGTCTCTTCATCTGAAACAGAAGGATATGGCATTTTTTTCTCCAATCCCCACTCTTTACTGGCAGTAGCACTGTATAGCAGATGCTGTATCCAGTAAGGAAGAAGCCCAGTAAATCAAAACACAGAACTGGAGGAGCTTTGAGAATGAAAAGAGAATTGGGAATTTAGCTTTGGGAAAAGAACAAACCCAAAGATCTTAACAGAGAAATTTGTCCAGAAAAAAAGCTATGATGCAACAAGAAAAAAGAAAAAAAAACATTTGACCTTGCTTTTCTGGAGGTGAAAATTATCTAGGTTGTGTGTATGTTAACTGTGCAAGTGTGTTTCTCTTAGTGTACTCTATGGGTGTACCAACTCATCACACTAATACTATGTATAGTTATGGGAGGCAATGCAACGTGTAAGAGACAAATGTTTTGTAGCTTCTGTTTTTATGTTATAAATATTTTGGCTTTGAGCTAAATTGTGTCATCTGATTATTAAAAGTAAATGCCCCAGTGGGGACTTAGGAACTACAGTTTTAATAGCATAGACTCACAAACCTTAGTTGAACCTGGAGTATATGGTTCCCCCAACCTAAGAATATAGGATAAGGATGAGAATATCCCTGGATGACAATATGTAAAATGGGAATAATAATGCCTGCACTGCTAACCTCACAGGATCATTGTGAGAATCCAGTGAGATAATATGTGAAAAAATACTAAAGTGAATAGTTTTTAGTCCTTATGTTTTCCAAAGAAAACTCCAAAACAAATGATCTCCACTAAACATTATTAGTTGGTCTGCTTAGCTTTTAGCTTGCAGTTTCAGCTGGAAAGTAATTCTGGTCTATGTTTAGGCCTTCTTGATATATTTGGCTCCCTAACTGTCCCTCCTCACTTCCCAATCAAAAGAACATATGAGAAAAGCATCGAGAAAGAACAGGATGAATATATCCTTCCCTCAACAACTTTTCTTTCAGATAGCAAATAATAATGACCAAGAAAATGGCTCTTTGCATTTTTTTTGCTTCTTTCTGTACAAAGGAGATAAAACAGAATTTTCTTCTGGATATTCCTTGTGTACCTGTAGTATAGAGAATTCCTAATTACATCTGACACCTTCAGAGACAGCAGGAAAGATCAATGTTTTAGACTTAGAGTTTGGAGAGGAACTCAGTACACTAATTTCACATACTTTTGAGAGGAGAAGCAGGGTTTAGGTTGGCAGCAGGGGAGGAGAGGAAAAAGAATTATAAAGGGGAAGCTGACCATAGTCTACTACAGTTTTTATATCGACTGCAGCTGTTCTTCTCTATTCAGCATCCTGGAAGAAGAAAATATCCCAAACACAAACAGCAACCCCCCCAAAAAAAACAAAAAAAAACCCAAAACAGAAGGATGCCAGAGTGCTTGAAAGGCCCTTCATCTTTGGAAAAGAAAGTTCTGCCATTCTAGAACTGAATTGTCAAAGTATTAAAACTTCCAGTTGAATGGGCACTCAAGGATCCTTGCAATGTGGAGATAAGGAGTTCTCAAGTCCAAGTTGGCACATTTATCTCCAAGCACCATTTTGCAGCATTGTAAGAGCCTGGCAGTTTCTAACCTTTCCAAACTGGTGGGAAAGCAATGAAAATGACCATTGTTCCTTCTTGCCTTCCTTGACAGAACTGTTAAAAACCAGGGCCAAGGGCTCCTGCAAAGCCAAGAGAGTTACAGAATTGCAGTTGGTTGGAACCACCTTATTCCAGTGATGTGATTTCCTCTTCCAGCTCCAAAATGCTCTATATTTTGAAGGACAAAGCCCTATGGAGATGAAGGGAAGGTAAATTTAGTTTTAAAAAGCATGGGGGAGCCCCAGGTAACTTGAAGTTATCATACATTTCCAATATACACTTTTTCTATACTTCTCACATTTCTGCAATAATCATGAGTTAATTATTCCTACTCTTCCCCACCCCCAGCCCCTAGCTCTAAAAGCTCTGGCTAGAAATCAAGTCCAGTATGAAACACCTGCTTTCCGCTGCTGAAGGAGGGGGTGGTGGTGGTGGTTTACAATGCACCACATGCCAGTTGGTTGTGTAGAGAGAAAAAAGGCTCATTAAAGAAAAGCCTGACATTATTAAGGAGTGAATAAAGTACTGCCTGTTGCATATATACTCACACACACATACACTGTTCTAAAACACTATTTCTTCACCTTCCTCTGGCTCTAAAATTCTGCACTGATGTTAATGAGCCTTGTCACAGGCCAGTTCCCAGTTTGAAATGGAGAGTGCTCACACACTCAGCTCAGTCTGCAAATTCTGGGCCAGTTTGTACTCTTATTCCTTGTGTTCCTTTGGATTCCTTGTATCCCCTTCTTCCAAGTACTCTTTTCCCATAAAGAGATCTCAAGATTCTCTGAATTTGGCTAAAGAAATATAGCATCTCCCATCAGCATAGTTTCAAAATTCTCTAATCATTTTGTGTAGGCAGGCACTTCAGAGAGACTGAGAATTGAGAGAGACTGTTGAGAGAAACTGAACTTGGAATCAGGAAGATCTGGCTTTGAAATCTTTTTTTCAGGTATTTACTTTAGTAATGTGGAAGAGAAGAGAGGGGAAGAGCAAAAGGGAAGGGAAAGGCAGAAGGGAAGAGAAAAGAAGGGAAGAAAGGAAAATAACAGGGAAGGGAAGAGTTAGGGAAAGATAGCAATTAACTACTATATGCCTTAGTTCCCTCATCCACGAAAAGATAGACTTGGATTTTGAAATAACCCTTAAGGATACAGGTGGACACCAGTGAGTCTTCTATAGTATCTTTATATTACCAAGCTATCTTTCAAGGATGTCTGGTTTCTCATCCCAAAAAGTCTGGTTTACTATCTCCGTCCTTGCAGATGCAGCTAGACTCAAACAATTTTTTTTTAGTCATGGAGGGGAGAGAGAAGGTTGTTACTAGCTCTCATTCTCAATTTCCATCCAACCCAATCCTATTTTCTTCCACCTATGGTTCTAGCCTTTCTATTTTCTGTACTCTGCAAAACTATAAAAAGTCTTCTTAACCTTGTAACAGGGATTTTATCTTTGTTTGGGAAGTTGAGGTCTATATTTATTGGCAAATTGTGCTTTACTAAAGAATGGATCATGCTAGGAACTTTGTGTCTCAGTTTACCTTTATTTTTTAATTGTTATAGCTTGATAGTTTCTAAAGTCTAATGCAGCTCTAAATTTATGACACCATATACTCAGTCTCACTAGCTGCAATTCAGCTGGGATTATATGTTTCTTTCTTATTTCTCAATCTCCCTTGTAAAAAAAAAATTCCAAATGACAGATTGCATATGGGGAGATTCTAGTCCCTCTAAAGATTCATATTCCATGGCCTGGAATGTACCCTCAAACTGCTTTTTCTACCCAATCCACTAATTCACATTCACTGAATTTGCAGGTAGTTGCATAATTAACTAGTGGCCATGTGTCCCTAGAGAGGCAGTTAGATGGCTAGTGGAGAGAGTGATAAGCCTGGAGTCAGGCAGATTTGAATTTAAATCTGACTTCAGAAATCTACTAATTTTGTGACTCTGGGCAACTAACTTAATCTTTATTTGCCTCAATTTTTTATCTATAAAATGCAGATAATAATAGCACCTACTTCTAAAGGTTATGAGAATAGAATAGGCAATATTTGTAAAGTTCTTAGAACAGTATCTAGTATATTTTTTGGTGGTTGTTTAGTTGCTTCAGTCATGTCTAACTCTTTGTGACACCTTTTGGAGTATTCTTTTGGCAAAGATATGAGAGTGGTTTGTCATTTCCTTCTCTAGCTCATTTTATAGATGAGAAAACTGGAGCAAACAGAGTTAAGTGACTTGACCAGGGACACATAGCTATTAGACATCTGAGGCTAGATTTGAATTTAGGAAGATGAGTCTTCTTGACTCTATCCGATGTACCATTTAGCTGCCTGTCAGATATAGAGTATTATATAAATACTTATATTCCTTTCCTTTCCCTTCCCTTCTTTCTAATTCATACCATGAATCACAATCCATAAGATCATAAATTTATAATTCAGAGGAACTCAGAAATCATTTTGCTTAACCCCTATTCATTTTTCATTTAAGATATACAGCCTCTTGGATGTGAGCAATTTGGTTGCTGAAAAGGTTTGGAAAAGGGTTTTGAGTTAGGTAAGAAAATGAACTCTTGTGTTAAAATTTAAAAAAAATGCATTTGGGAAGAATGTAAAGTTAACTGTGAAAAAGGGCAGCAAAAGAACTTTTGTGTGAAGAAAACAGATGAAATCCACATGTAAAAAATGGTTTTCAGATAAAACAGTAGAGAGACAGACCATTATGAGAATTAAATGGAGGACTGAGAAGACCTCTTTGAGGACAGAAAACTGAGGCTACAGAGCACTTTTGTCTCTGGGATCATTTACATGCACTTGTTTTTAGAGCTAAAGAGATTAAAAAATAATAAAATGATATATCAAATAACTGGTGACTATGGTGTGATTAAATAATGACTATTTGTTTCATAATTAACAGAAACGTAGATTTTGTGAATTTTATTTCTTAAGGGGGGAGAGTATTGAGAAACTCTGATCTGACCTTTGAGAATGCTGAAGGAACCACCAGGAATGGAGGGAGCTAGATGGAGAAGGCAGGAGAATCA
Organism: Myrmecobius fasciatus; assembly: GCA_023553655.1. NCBI lineage: Eukaryota > Metazoa > Chordata > Mammalia > Dasyuromorphia > Myrmecobiidae > Myrmecobius > Myrmecobius fasciatus. The sequence goes on along the minus strand of JAJPUD010004971.1, from coordinate 152,437 downwards.
GTATTACAGGGATGCTTCAGCTATTGGGCTGGAAGTTGTTGATTGGTTGGAGAAATGTGTAAGCTCATGGAAAGAGAGAATTTTGCTTATTGTTCTCCAGTATCATCTACAGATTGAAGGAGATAAAACCTCTCAGAGGTGCTGGTTTTTTTCTATTGCTACTGTTGTTTTGATTGGGAGGAACAAAGCTGGAAAAAGGGCAAATTCTGCATCTAGTTTTGATTTTAGAAGTTGACGGAACAAAGAAGGGTCAAATTAAATGAAGAGCTGACTGAATATATTTGGATTGCCCAGGGAATCAACCTAAGGAATTTGCTATGAGCTCTGTCTACTTAGAAAACAAAATAACTCTAAGAACTGAATGGATAAAGTTGTGTCCTGTTGATTCACCTTGTCTTCAGTACACCTAGAAATTCAATATGATGAACTTGGGAATTCTCTGGTTTAGGGAAACTGGTTTTTACTATAATAGCATAATATTGCTTTAGCACCCTTTAAAAAGTAATTGTAAAATAGAAGAATGTATCACTGTTTCATTGAATTTAGAATAAAACAGAAAACAATTTGCTCAGCAGGAGAATGGTGAGGATCATAAGAAAAGAAGTGAAGAAAGAAGTGATATAATTTATTTATGAAGTAATTGAACATATTTAAGGACTGCTCTCCAAAATTGTGAGCTGCCCCAAACAACTGGGGGTGTCCTCATTCATGTGTCTTCCTCCTAGGAGAACATTCTAATGTTCCAGGAAATTTACCTTCATAATTGAATAGAAAGTAGCTTTGAGTTCTCTTCTCTTTGGTAAATAGCTCCTTGTTCTTCATGTCTATATAAAAGTAGGGACTGAGTTCCCTAAGGGAATTGTGGTATGACCTCTCAGGGAGGTGGCTTAACCTCAATGGTTGTGTGACCAAATAAATGGAGGGTAAAGAGATGAATCATATCTCACCCTTCCATCTTGTTTCCAATACAGCCATTCCTATCTTTCACCCATTATAGCTTGATGTCCCGCAGTTCTAATCCCTCTCACTTTTTTGACTTTCCCCTCTTCTGAAATAAATTTTAGATCTTTGGGAAAGTTATAACCTAACCCTGACACGTCCATAGCAGCAGCTTTGTACATGTCATTGGGAAAAATCACTCTCCACTGGCATATACCTGGGAAAAGAAAATTTACTGATTAGGGCACATGATAAAAAAAGATTGCAGGTTATTAATCTAGACAATAAATGACAAAAATAGATAGCATGGTTCTGAACCATGATTCATTCATCATTATCAATGAACGTATTGCAAAATATTGATGGAAAAACATAAAAACATATTAAAAAGAATGCTAGAGACAGGTTGGCAGGGTTTTTTGAGACAACTTTTAAATCATTCTCTTGTCCCAGGAGTACTGATCCATTGCTCAGTCTGTCAGTTTCAGGTATGTGTTTTGTGTGTGTGTGTGTGTGTGTGTGTGTGTGTGTGTGTGTGTGTGTGTG
>JAJPUD010004971.1:132468-150942 GCA_023553655.1 Myrmecobius fasciatus | reverse complement strand
GTGTGTGTGTGTGTGTGTGTGTGTGTGTGTGTGTGTGTGTGTGTGTGCGTGTGTTCTGCTAAAAGATTTTTAGTGGTAACCATCCAAGTTCAGGTCCCTCTGCCTGCCATAGGAGGTTCCTCTACAATGTAGAACCACTTTATTTTCTAACCTCATTTCATGTTAGTTGCATATATATAGATAATCTATGTTTTAGCTAAAGAGGGCTTCTCCTTACCTTCCAAATAGCTACTATACTTTACTATCTCCATTCTCTTGCAGTTCCCTGTGCCTAGAATTTTTCTCCTCTCTTTTTGCCCTACCTATCCCACAAAGCCCAATTCAAATGTTATCTTTTCCATGAAGACTTCCTGGATCACCTGTGTTAAAAATAATTTTCCATATCTCTTACATAGCATTTTGTTCTGCATCTCACTATATCCTCGCCATTTAATGTTTTCTATGATCATTATATTGCTTAAAAAAAATCTCCCAAGTCTAAACTCCTTTGGAGCTGAAGTTGTGTCTCATCTGAACTTTGTATCTCCTTTAATGCCTAGTGTCGTCTTCTGCCACAGTAGGGACTTAGGAAATATTGGTTGAAATGAGCTGTGTATGTACAGAATAGCAAGATAAGTGATGCTCTCATGGAGGTGAAGAGGAAGAACTAAGGAAAGGCATGAGTACAGGGAGATTTTATACTTTAGAAGTTGACACTCATTGGCATCTTTGGCAACTAAATGCCCTAGTCACCCTACAACTTAAAAAGTGCATTCCCAAGAGTTGATGTAGCAATTATTCTACCTTCCTTCTTGCCACCAATATTCTTTTAGTTTTTAGTGGCTCCCTGCCAACTCTTTCTGTTCAACTTGCTTTGCCAGAACCCTCTCAAAATGTGCATTCATTAATGGACTGAGATCTCAGTTGGGTCTCTGTAAATATGGCCACCTATGGGTAGCTATATGGTTTTTTTCCTCCTCTAAAGAGGATGAAGTTCTTCATTAGAAAACCAAGAAGATGAGTCAGTGATACCTTGAGCTGTTTTCCTTATCCTTCAGCCTCCATTTATTTTAGTGGCTCAGAGGGAGTCTGAGCAAGCTGACAATGCCTGCAATTCACTTGTACTGATGAAGGCAACTTGACAGCTGCATAAATCATGGTTAGATACCACTAATAGGTTGCTGCATGAGACTGTACCAGACCACCCAAGCACAGCTCTGGGGGCAGCCCTCTCTGGGCATATGCACAAATACAGTAATGCAAATTGCTTAACCCTTTGTTGCTCCCCACCACTGGAGTAAATACAATTTATAATATTCTTCTGTCTCTCATCCCCTCAGCATAACTATAGGCTGGTAACCCTCCCCTCCTCCTTTATCTTCTCATATTTCTGGCCCATACCTCCTGTATCCTTTCATTTTTGTTTGATTTCAACTGCAGCTTACTGTGCCAAGAAGTGGATATGAGCAAAGAAGGGTGCTGGAATCTTTTCTTCTCTTTTTCTGTCCCTTCTTCCCTCATTCTCTCCTTTTAGAATACCTGCGAAAAATGAATCAAGTTTACTGGAAGTTATGTATGATGATAAGTTAGCTTGGCAATTAGTGGAGAGCAGAGCAGAGAAGAGCCAGAGGGAAAGGAGGGCTTCATCTCTGTCTGTGCCTTTCTGTCTTAGTCTCTTTCTCTCTCCCCTTGGTTGCCTCTCTTTCTGTCTGTTCCTTCCCTTCCCTTCTATCTTTTTTCTGCATCCCTCTCTCCACATCTCCTTTTCTCTGTCTTCCTCTGACTCCCTACCTTCTTTTTTTCTCTCCCTCATCTCCTTCTTCTTTCTCTGTCTTTCTTTGTCTATCTCTGTATCTATCTTTCCCTCCCTTTCTCTGTCTCTTTCTGTCTTCCTTTGCATCTCTCTCTATTTCTCTGTTTTTCTCTATCTCCCTTTTGTATATCTTTCCTTTTTTCTACTTTCAAATGTCTTTCAGGCTCCATGTTAGAATCATCAAGTCCATTCATTTCTCAATTTAGAAAAGATTATGTCTCCAGAACACTATTTTTTCCTTACTATCTTCTTGATAGAAGATGAGGACAAATCCTTCATAGCTCTTTTTATCAATTATTTTTATTCCCCCTCTTTCTAGTACTTCCCTTCTTTTGTTATTTCTCTACTCTCTGCAGATTGGTCTCTGGAGATTCTTTTTAAAAAATTAAAAAAAATTTTTTCTTTATCATGAACTTACTAATCAACAAAAACATTTCACATATAAGTACAAGAAGGAAAATTAAACTGTGAGCTTCTGTTGCAAAATTTAAAATCTATATCTGTATCTTGTATTTACACATATTTCTGGAAAAGATCAATAGCCACTCAAAGGAATTAGGCTTTTCTTACCACATAGGGAAGATCATATGGATCTCTGGGGGCTCTTAATCTTTTTTTGTATGTGTCATGGATTCTTGGCAGTCTGGTAAAGTCTATTAAACCTTCTTAGAATAATGTTTTAAATAATAGAAGGAACTGCTAAATGTCAGTTAGAAGGAAAATAATGATTTAATGCTTTCCCCCATCTGGCATTATGGAACGAATAGATAAATTGTATGTAAACAATACAGAATACAAATAGAGAGATTTCTTATAGATAGTAAGTTCTTCCAGATACTCTTGTTTGTGGATAATATTTTAACAGTGCACTGACTACACAGCTCCAGAGCACTGAGTACCTCCAAAATGAGATTCATAGTAACAAAAAAGAATTTTTTCATACTAGACACCCTGGAAAAACCAAATGTATGAAGAAAGCCTATTGTGTAGTCTATGCTATGCAATTGGCTGGGCAACCAAAGGAATTGGTCCATCATTGCATATATATTGGACAGATACTACTCACTGACAGTAAACTGGCCTCTGAAATGAATTATGGAGCAGAGAGTTGGCTGGATTGTCTTAAAAATTATGCAGTTTTTTTAATGATTGCATTTTTCCCCTTGAAATAAAGACCTATTAAAAAAATGACCAACAATACTTTCCCAGTGAGACTGTGTAGCTATGAGTCATAAAATAACATAGTCTCTAAAGAATTAAAGTAACAGGTCACCAAAAGGGCAAGAAAAAGGAAATCTGAGGTACAAATAGCTACTCTCCTCTACCCCTAGTAATGACTTTTTCCTCTTCAAGTAGTTTACATACTGACTTACAGTCTACATCTATGCCATACGCTCTACCCTTCTATTTGGGAGCCTCAACATGGTTATCAATATGCTTGAATATTCTGGTTTCTCAATTTATCAACACCCTCAACTCCTATGATTTTCTCCAACTCAGTCATATATAATATTGTCTCCAATGAAATGGTAAATCTAAGAGCCCTGGGAAGAGCAATATCTCCTTCCACTCTTTGCCTCCCCAAACAGATTCTATATATAGTCTTCCCACTGGTAGCCATTGATGGAGAAGTGCCTTGATAATTGTCTCTCCAGGTATTGCAACCCCTCCTTCCTAAGCATCCATAACTCCTGAAAACCCAGAAAACAAACTTCTTTCCATTAATGTCATTAATTGTCATTAATCAAAATTAAACTAAAGAAGAGACATTGCCTTCTGCTTTGCTCCTGCACTCTAAGGACCCCTGGGCTTTTCCATCAGATTTACATCTAAAATCTTGTATCCCTAGTACTTAGTACTGTACTTTGTAGATAGTAGGTATTTAATTAATGTTCTTTATTCATTCATCTGGTATAGAGATGATTCAGTATAGTAGATGTATTGCTATGTCGGAGTAAGGAGCAAGTAGGTTGAAATCCCACCTACAATCATTTACTGGCTAGCTGTGTGATATGGAGCAAGTTGCTTAAATCTTTCTGGACCTCATCTATAAAATGAGTAATTCATGTAATCTTTGTAATTCATGATCTCTAAGGTTGCTTCTAGCTCTAAATCTATGATTCTATTTACTTTTATGCATTTTATATTAGTTATGTGTGTATATGTTTTTGTTTTTTTTTTGGTATCTCCCTAGCCACACCTCTACTCCCTTTTATCCTGTTAGTAGAATGCAACCTCCTTGAAAGTAGGGGCTTGGCAAAGAATTGGAAATTGCAGGGATCCCAATTAATTGAGGAATGGCTGTACAAGTTGTAGTGTATGGTTCTGATGTAATACTACTGAACTATAAGAAATGATGAACTCAATGATCTTAGAACAGCATGGAAAGATGCATGAAATGGTGAAGAGTGAGGTGAGTAAAACCAAGAGAACATTGCAGACAGTAACAGCAATATTATTTTAAGAATGACTTTGAGCAACTAAATCATTTTGACTACTATAAATACACAAATTAAAAATAAAGGACTTAAGAAGAAAGATGCTATATAAATCCAGAGAAAGAAATGATAAATAGACATTGAGAGTAATTTCATATACATAAATACACACACACATATACCTATTTGTGTTTAATGATAGCAATTTCTAGGGTGAGGTGGAGGCAGGGGAGGGAAGAAAACAAAAGAAATTTACATGATAACTATTATATTTAAGAGTAATACAACTTGTATATGGTGGATTTGTAGTTTCATGGACAATTATCTCAATTATCTTTTTTATTATACTATGCTATAGAAATATATATATGTATGTATATATATATATATATATATATGACAGGATTTCTTTCTTTGTATTTTCTTTCTTTGTATCCTCATTATCTGGTACAGTGCCTGTCACATAGTTGACTCATAATAAATATTTGCTTATTAATAACATAAGTGGAAATAAATTGAATGGTAGGTATAAAAAATTACCAACCCAGAATTGCTTAGGAAAAGTAATGTAATGGAGACAGATGGCTAGGAAAAAAAAAGACGGGCTGGTCACATTGCAAAGAGAAAGGATTTTGATGGATTGCTTATACATTCCATTGTTATGAAGACAATATCAAGAGAATTTAAAGGAAGGAGATTACCTTAGGAGAATTTCTGTGAAAACTTGGAAAAGCATTGTAAAAGTGTTGTAATCTGCATTACTGGAGGGACTATCTACATCTAAGACCCATTGAAGTAGATCCATTGTACTTAATGGTTCTCCGTGTGGTCCTTATCTTCTAGTACAACTAGATTTGAAACTCAGTAATATGTAGATTCAAGTTGACAGGTCGGTTCTCTTTTTTAGAATATGGAAATCTATAAACTCAATCCACCCACTCCCACATCCTCTTGTCTTTTACCCCTGCCTCCATCTCATCAGACCCTTGGTTTGTTTTTTTTTCTCTGACTTTCCCTGTGTCTGATTTTTCCTGTTTCTCCATGTCTTTCTTAAGCTAGAATTCTCTTCCCCACAGGGTAAAAATGAACAGTTGTGAGATATGTAAATCCTAGATAAAGCTACTAACCCAGAATCTTAGATTCATAACTCAGTATCTTTTGTAATACACATTTAAAGCTCCCAGGTAGCTAACAGAAATAAAGGGGAGCCATCTAGCTTTTCAGTGTCTAAATGGGGTTCAGCAGAGTAAACCTAAAAATCTCAATGGAGGCCTTTTCAGAATTTTAGTCATCCCCTATGATTCCCTAATTTTATATTTCATTAAAATTTTTTCTTTTAAAATCACCAAACATCTCTCCCATTTTCCCTCCATTGGGAGGACAAAAAAATATAATATTCTTTTACACTAATGATCATAGTCAGACAAAACAAATTTCCATACTGGCCATGCTCTAAATGTATCATTTAGTCTGTACATTAGTCTGTCACCTCATTTCATGAAATGGCAACATCTTTCATCACTGGTCTTCTGGAATCATGATTTATCATTGTATTGATGAGAATTCTGAAATCTTTCATAGTTGCTTCTCTTTAAAGTACTATTACACAGTTTTCCTGGTTCTGCTCACTCTACTTGTATCAATTCCTGTGTCTTCCTATATTTGAAACCATCTCTTTTTTCATTTCTAATAGCATAATGGGATTCTATTTCATTCAATACCATAATTTATTTAACCATTCTCCAAATGATGGGAATTCTGTTAGTTTCCAGTCTTTTGCCTCTGTAAAAAGAGATACTATGTATATGTATACACACACACACACACACACACACACACACACACACACTTGTAGCAACTTTCTTTTTCTTTCTATGATCTCTTTAAGACTGATAGTGAGGGGCAGCTAGGTGGCACAGTGGTTAGAGCACCAGCCCTGAGGTCAGGAAGACCTGAGTTCAAATCTGGTCTCAGACACTTAACATTTCCTAGCTGTGTGACTCTGGGCAAGTCACTTAACCCCAATTGCCTCAGCAAAAAGCAAGACTGATAGTGGCATTGCTATATCAAAAGGTATGCAGTTTAATATTTTTTGGCCATTGTTCCAAATTACTTTCCAGAATGGCTGTATCAATTCACTCTATCAATTGACTCTAACAGGAATATATCAATATTCCTATTTCCCCATAGCCTTCTAATATTTGTAATTTCCCTTTTTAAATTAACTTTGAAAATTTGATGGGTATGAGGTAGAACTTTAGAGTTTCTTTAACTTGTATTTCTCTAATAATTAATGATTCTGAGCATTTTCTTTTGGCTATAGGTAGCCAAAAGATTTCTTCCCTTGAGAAATGTTGTTCATATCCTTTGACTTTTCCCTTGAGAAATGTTGTTCATATCCTTTGATTTTATCAATTGGACAATACCTTTAACTTTCAAAATTTGTATCAGTTCTCTACATATCTTGGAAATTAGATCTTTATCAGGGAAACTTGCTGCAAAATTTTCCATTCCACCCAGTTAAGTGTTTTCCTTTTAATTTTAGCTGCATTGGATTTGTTTTTGTAAAACCACCTAAATTTTATATGATCAAAATTGTCCATTTTATATTTTGTGATTTCTTGTCTCTTGTTTGGTTGTAAACTCTCTTCCAATTTATGATCTGAGAGGTATTTTCTTTCTTGTTCCTCTAATTTGTGGATGATGTGATTTCTTATATCTAGATCTTCAACATCTTCAATTTTCAACATCTCTTTATCAATTGGATTCTTCTCAGCTACCTTCACACATGCCCAGATAGTGCCAATATTAAAGAAAAATATTTACTTGACTTTCCATCATCTCACGGCAGCATCCTGTAATTCTTCTGTCTCTCACAACTAAAATCCTTGAAAAATTCCCTACACTCATGACCTCCACTTTACCATCTTTCATTTGCTTTTCAGTCCCTTGTTATCTGGTTTCCACCTTACACTTGACTAAAATTGTCCTCTCCAGAATCCCTGGTAACTGTTTGTCACAAAACTGAATGGTCTTTATTCAGTCTTAATCATTCTTCACATCTTTGTGTTGTTTAAGACAATTAACTTATTAATTCTTCCTTCTGCATATTCTCTTTTCAGTGGGCTACAATGACACTTAACCAGCTAGGTGGAGCAGTGGATAGAATTCCATTCCTGGAGACAAGAAGATCTGATTTCAAATCTGGCCTCAAACACTTATATTATTTGTGTAACCCTAAATAAATCATTTTATCCTGCTTGCCTCAGTTCCCTCATCTTAAAATGAGCTAGAGAATGAAATGGCAAATAAATTCACTATCTTTGCCAAGAAAACCCCAAACGTGGTCATGAAGAACTGGACACAACTGAAACACAACAATAATAATAACATTGCTCTGTTGTGGTTTTCTCCAGAATGTCTGATCTTTCTCAGTTTCCTTTACAGATTTATCAAACATGTCTTACCCCCATGAATGGATAAACTCTAGGGTATTGTCCTTGTCCCTGTCTTCTTCTTCCTCTGCATTCTGTCTCTCATTGGCTACCTTGAAAGACGCATAAGTAGGCTTTATCTCTCTCTTGAATTCCTCTTCAGCTCCTTACTGGGTATCTCCATATCAGTTTCAAATGTCCAAAACAGAATTCAGTAATTTTCCTTTTAAATCCATTCCTTTTTCTTTTTTTTTATATAAAGCTTTTTATTTACAAAACATATGAGTGATTTTTCAACATTGACCTTTGCAAAAAACTTTTTTTTCCCAAGCTTTTCCCCTCCCCCTCATCCCCCACCCCTAGATGACAGGTAATCTAATACATGCTAAATAGGATAAATTATATGGCAAATCCAATACATGTATACATATCTATACAGTTATCTTACTGCACAAGAAACATCAGATCTAGAAAGAGAAGAAGAAAAAACAACCTAAGAAGGAAAACAAAATGCATGGAAATATTCACAGAAAGCGTTAAAAAGCTGTGTTGTGGTTCCCACTCAGTTCCCACAGGCCTCTCTCTGGATGTATATGACTATCTTCATCGCTGAACAACTGGTTTGAATCACATCATTGTTGAAGAGAACCATATCCATCAAAATTGATCATCGTATAGTCTTGTTGCTGTGTATAATGTTCTCCTGGTTCTGCTGATTTCACTCAGCATCAGTTCATGCAAGTCTCTCCAGTCCTCTCTGAAATCCTCCTGTTGGTTGTTTCTTACAGAACAATAATATTCCATAACATTCATATACCATAATTTATTCAGCCATTCTCCAATTGATGGGCATCCTTTCAATTTCCAGTTTCTTGCCACTACAAAAAGGGCTGCCACAAACATTTTTGCACATGTGGGTCCCTTTCCCTCCTTTAAAATCTCTTTGGGATATAGGCCCAGTAGAAACACTGCTGGGTCAAAGGGTATGCACAGTCTGATAACTTTTTGAGCATAGTTCCAAATTGCTCTCCAGAATGGTTGGATCCGTTCACAGTTCCACCAACAATGCATTAGTGTCCCAGTTTTCCCACATCCCCTCCAACATTTATCATTATCATTTCCTGTCATTTTAGCCAATCTGACAGGTGTGTAGTGGTATCTCAGAGTTGTCTTAATTTGCACTTCTCTGATCAATAGTGACTTGGAGCACCTTTTCATGTGACCGGAAATAGTTTCAATTTCTTCGTCTGAAAATTGTCTGTTCATATCTTTTGACCATTTATCCATTGGAGAATGGCTTGAATTCTTATATATTTGAGTCAATTCTCAATCCATTCCTTTTTCCAACTTCCCTAATTCTGTCTAGGGTATCACTCTTCTAGCCACTTTTTTTCAAACTAGAAATTATCTTAGACTTTTCATTCTCACTCATCCACTTATTCAACCAGTTGCCAAGTCTGACTAATTATTCATCTTCAGGTTTCATATCTGTCCTTTTCTGTCTACTTACACTACCACCACTTTGCTGGATTATTGTAATAATTTCTTTAATTGAGTTCCCTGGTAGTTTGCATGTATTTTTAGTAAATGATCAATAAACAGCTCTCTAGAAAAAACAAATATATCCACAAAACACTTTAAAGTTTAATCTGAATTTTTAACATTTTTCCATCACTTTCTTAAGTCTACAAAGTCAACAAAAGAATAAATCAAGCCTAGATTTGTAGACTGACAATTTTTGAGGTGTAAATATCAACCTAAAATTTTACAATTAGCTTTGAAATCTGTTGGAGCTAACTTCAATATACTCTTTAGTCTTCCTTTCCAATCCATCCCCCTAATGGACAAAATGACATTGTTAAAGTACAGGTCTGACCATATTACTCTTTTACTGGCGAAACTTCAGGGACTATCCATTTCTTCCGCAATCCTCTGTTTAGCATTTAAAGCTCTTTACAACCTGGCACCAGCTTATCTTTTTCATTTGGTTACTCATAATTTCCCTTACTTTGTCCTATAGCCAAAATGGCTTGCTTGTTCTTCCTAATATATGAAATATCATCTTCTATATTTATTTCTAAAACAGTTTGTTCCCAATGCCTAAAATTCTTACTTTGCCTTATTAAAAACCTTGTCTCCTTTCAATTTTCAGTCAAGAATCAGATTTTTCCTGATTCTTCTAGTTCTATTCCTCCACCCTTATCTTCCCAAATCACTATTTATTTATTTATTTTGCATTTACCAAATATTTACTTATATGTGTTCTTATTTCTCCCTCAACAGACTGTAAGCTCTTGGAGGGTGGAGACTATTATATTTTGTATCTCTAGTGCCCAGCACATGGTATGCATTCAACATATGCTTGTTCATTGATAAATAGCCAAACAAATATTTATTTATTATTATTATTATTTTTGCTGAAGCAATTGGGATTAAGTGACTTGCCCAAGGTCACACAGCTAGAAAGTGTTAAGTATCTGAGACCAGATTTGAACTCAGGTCCTCCTGACTTCAGGACTGGTGCTCTAGCCACTGTCACCTAGCTACTCCTAAATTTTTATTTATTAATAGTGGATTAGTGAAAAAAGTGATCACAAAAGATAAAAATTATTTTGATTATAGAAAATTAAAAAGCTTTTACATAAAAATTAATACACCTAGGATAAAAAAGAAAGTAGTCAATTGGGGGAAAATATCTTTGTATTAAGTAATTAAGATAAAGGTAAGACCAAAATCAATTTCTTAATATATAATAGGTAAGAGGATATTAGCAAATGCTTTTTGAAACCTACTAATAGCCATGTGAAATATTATTGTAAATCACCTAATAATAAAAGAAATACCAGTCAAAATAGTTCAAAAGTTTCATTTCACACCCAGAAAATTGGTAAGAATGACAAAAGAGGGGCATGATCAATGATGTAAGAATTTTTTAAAGATAGAAAGAAGGAAAATAAGCATTTATTAAACACCCACATGCAGGAACTATTTTAAAGGCTTTACAAATATTATTTGATCTACACAAAACATTTGGAATAGGTCTACTATTATTCCAATATTGTACTGAGTAAATGGAGGTAGACAGATCAAGTTTCTTGTTCAAGGTCACACAGCTAATAAGGCGGGGTTTTTGTCTTTGGATGTGAAAAATCCTCTATAATGTCAAACTTTTGAAATGTGTTTATTGCTTTTGCTGAATTTTTTTCTCTTTTATTCATTATTCTAAGAGATGGCCATCTGAGTCAGATATGAGCTGTGGCATATTGGGAAATGTAAGTGATTAAAAAAAGATCTCCCGAGACAGAGCCAAAATGGAGAGTAAAGGCAGGAACTTGTCCAACCTCTTCCCCAAACTACTCCAAATTCCTTTAAATAATGACTCTAAACAAATTTTGGAGCATCAGAACACCCCAAAATAGGAGCAAAACATTTTCCAGCCAAAAGCAACTTAGAAGCTCAGCAGAAAAGGTCTGTGGCACCAGAGTGGGAGTCCCAGTTGCAGGACTTTCTGTGCAGCCCTGGACCCATCCTTATCCCCAGTTGGGAGCCAACCTCTGAATCAGTGGCAGTACTGGTGGCAAAGAGGGTCTGGGGCAACAGGGTGGGAGTCTGGCATGCAGTCACAGTGCAGCTCTGGTCAGTGGAGCCCCAGTCCTAGCCAGAACACTAGATCTTATAGCCATGGGACACACTTAATAACTTCAGGGCAGGAAAGAATGCTTGTAGTCAGATTCCTAGAAGGATTTCTGAAAATAGCTGCACAAAACCCCTGAAACTTGGGACAATGATCCCCCACCATAGAAACAGAGGCCTACTTTAATAAAGAGTTAAAAGCAGAGCAATAGGCTAGGAATATGAGCAGACAATAAAAAAGTTTATGACCATTGAAAGTTATTATGGTGACAAAGAAGATCATAACACACACTCAGAAGATGATAACAAAGTCAAAGCTCCTAAATCCAAAGCCTCTAAGAAAAACAAGAATTGGGCTCAGGCCATGGAAGAGCTCAAAAGGGACTTTGAAAATCAAGTAAGAGAGATAAAGGAAAAATTAGGGAAAGAATTGAGAGAGATACAAAAAAAAAAAGATCTTTCAATAAGTTTATTTTAAAAAATATTGGATTTGTGAGAAAATCAGTTGTCAGACTCAGCTGAAAAGGACTAAACAAAAAACCATATATAATATATAAGAATTATATGTACATACATATATGTCAAAAATCAGACTCTAAGAGTAGAAAGAACAACAAATCAAGTACCAAATTATAAAATCCCTTAATTTAACCTACCTTGCCACTCCTAGAAGATTCCTGTAAAAACTCAGAGCTTGCATTTCATATAGGAGAGACTATCCATGTATACATTAAACCTGAGGATGAGAAGGATCAGGGGATGTCAGTGAAACCATTTGGCTGGCAACTTTGGAAGAATCCATTACTAGTAATCACAGAAGACACCATTATGGCTAGAAAGGGGTCTGGGGAAGATCACCCTCTGTGATTTTTTGTTGAAGAAAGATTGAGGAACTGTGAAGAATGATGGAAGTCAAGTGGAAGCAGAGGACAGTGTGATTGCAAACAAGTATAATCCAATGAGTGTAATTAAACTTTATTAATCAATCAAAAATGTAAACTAGTTTTAATGAAATGTTTTGAAAGAATGGATGAAATCAGATAACAGGAAGTACTAGGATTAATTGAATTAGATATACCTTTAGGTATGTCAGAGAAAGGGTTGGAATAGTAGCCATTAAACTTTGGAAGTGATGTGACCATTAGTGTCAAATTGATAATTGGATAATTTTGACTATATTAAGTTAAAAAGTTTCTGTACAAGCAAAACAAATGCAGACAAGATTAGGAGGGAAGCATCAAATTGGGAAATCATCTTTACATTTAATGGTTCTGATAAAGGCCTCATTTCTAAAATATATAGAGAATTGTCTCATATATATAAGAATTCAAGCCACTCTTCAATGGATAAGTGGTCAAGGGATATGAACAGACAATTTTCAGATGATGAAATTAAAACCATCTCTAGTCATATGAAAAGTTGCTCCAAATCACTATTGATCAGAGAAATGCAAGTTAAGACAACTCTGAGATACCACTACACACCTGTCAGATTGGCTAAAATGACAGGAAAAGATAACCATGAATGTTGGAGGGGATGTGGGAGGGCTGGGACACTAATACATTGTTGGTGGAACTGTGAACGGATCCAACCATTCTGGAGAGCAATTTGGAGCTATGCTCAAAAAGTTATCAAACTGTGCATACCCTTTGACCCATCAGTGTTTTTCCTGGGCCTATATCCCAAAGAGATCTTAAAGGAGGGAAAGGGACCCACATGTGCAAAAATGTGGCATCCCTTTTTGTAGTGGCTAGAAACTGGAAACTGAATGGATGCCCATCAGTTAGAGAATGTTATGGTATATGAATGTTATGGAATATTATTGTTCTATAAGAAACCACCAACAGGATGATTTCAAGGAGGCCTGGAGAGATTTGCATGAACTGATACTAAGTGAAATGAGTAGAACCAGGAGATCATTCTACAAGGCAACAACAAGGCTATATGATGATCAATTCTGATGGACATGGTTCTGTTCAACAACGAGATGATTCAAACCAGTTCCAATTGTTCAGTGATGAAAAGAGAGCCATCTATACCCAGAGAGAGGCCTGTGGGATCTGAGTGTAGACCACAATATAGCATTTTCACTCTTTCTGTTATTGTTTGATTGCATTTTGTTTTCTTTCTCATTTTTTCTTCCTTCTTGAGCCAATTTTTCTTGTGCAGCAAGATAACTGTATAACTACGTATATGTATATTGGATTTAACATATATTGGGTTTTTTTTGAGGCAATTGGTGTTACGTGACTTGCCTAGCATCACACAGATAGGAAGTGTTAAGTGTCTGAGGCCAGATTTAAACTTAGGTCCTCCTGACTTCAGGGCTGGTGCTTTATCCACTGTGCCTCCTAGCCACCCCTAGGATTTAACATATATTGTAGCATATTTAACATATATTGGACTACCTGCCATCTAAAGGAGAGGGTGGGGGGGGGAGGAGGGCAAAATTTGGAACACAAGGTTTTTCAAGGGTCAATGTTGAAAAATTACTCATGCATATGTTTTGTAAATAAAAAGCTTTAATTAAAAAAAAAAGAAAAAAGAAAGTGTGCTTCAGATATTGTAAGGGATATTTTTTGTACCAAAAGTCCTTACTATACTAGTAAGTATAATAAATAAATGCCCCTTTAAAAAAGTTAATTTACCATGGCTATCTAATTTACTTTGGTGAAGACACCAAATAGGGGCTCACATACAACATATTAGAAAGCACCTACAAGAGCTCAAGTTTACTACTAGAAATCTGAGGGGGAAAGTTATCAGCTGCCCCCTGGGGATCTACGTGCTAAAGCAAGGGGGAGTTAGGAAGCAGGACTGGAGGGTGTGATACATAGGAAAACCATCAGGCTGTGAGAGATACACAAATTCCATACTAGACTCCTTCCGTTTTTTTGTCCTTGTCAACAAAATAAGGTGAGTCACTTCCTATTTCTTGCTTGATTATATTCATTTTCTGCTTAAATTCTCCTTTCTAGATTATTTGAGGGTCAAACGGATTTGAAAGTGTTTTTCTTTAATGTTTAATTTCTAAGTGGTTTAAATTAGGATAAAATTTGTGAGTAAATAAACTCAAGCTATTTGCTTAGTTTATTAACTATAATCTCTGTGTATATGTGTTTGTATGTGTGTGTATGTAAAAGATAGAGAGAAAGGGGAGAGAGAGAGAAAAAGAGTAAGAGAGAGAGAGCGTGCAAGATATATAGAGAGAGCAAGATATATATGTACAAATACATCTATATGTGTATATATATGTTTACATATATATATCCACACACATATATTATGAGAGAGAAGGAGAGAGAGAAAAAAATATTGTACAATGTGGTTGTGAGCAGAGCCAAAGAGTTAATAACAGTGCCAGATCTTATATCCCATAAATTTGATAGAGTAAATACAAGAATTCAAAAGATAACCAAGACTCTGAGAGACCAATGGTTGAGAAAAGCCATGCTGGAAACCCAAGTTTCCCTTATTGTCTCCCTCAGGAAAATCCCGAAGAAAAGCTTGTAAGACATCTAGAAACATTCATTAGATGCTACTAATCCTTACAAAGATAGCGAATCAAGTCAGGGTATACCTATGGAATTCCAGACAGGATTTTACCTCAAAAATATTGTGGTGCCCAGAGTGGTAGGCTACTGGTTTACCCAAACTCTTCCTTTGCATGCCCTTCCAGGAACTTATGAGAAAAGATTATTATTCTTTCTTTGCAACATCCATCCTTGGATATACAGTGGTCTGACAGATGTTCTTTACTGGAATTGTTTGAACTGTAGGTTTTTAAGTGAAGGACAAATGACCATTCACTAGAAGAGATCCATATTTTGGGCTAGTAATTGGGCTAGATGACTTTTGATGACTGTAGCTTTCAGTTTCCATGACTAAGGTTCAAAACCTGGAGGTTTTGTCAAGCATAAAGACAAAGAAAATGCTGATGAGTATGTTTCTGCCCACTGGAGGTATCTAGAACTGTATACAACCCTGGGCAACTACCAAAAAAATTTTAGCCTGTTATCCCTTATAAAAATGGGCAGAGAAAAAATATAGTATTTTTGGTGCTGATTTCAAATATGGCTTTGGATTTTGTCCATTGCCTTCCATTTTCTTAGGAATTACAATTTGACTTTTTTTTTAATAAAATGATAAAAAAAAAACTAAAACTGAATTGTGTTTGTTTAACCCACCTAAAATGTAACTACTGTTGTTTTCCTATGGAACATTCCTCCTTAGCATCCTGCTGTAGCTAGGCAGCATGGTACTTGAACTGATTTAAAGGCCAGATTTCTATCTACTAGATAACACTGTCTGGTATATCATAGGTTTTTCATGAGTATTTGGTAATTTGTGGATAAATGAGACCTATAATTTTCTAATAGATTCAGAATTTTGCCCTTCTAAATATTCTGTTTCCCCAAATCCTCCACGAACAACTATTAGAATACAGTATGTTGATTATATTTTGACCATAATCAGGAAGGAAGAGTAAACAAAATCCAAAGAAAAGACATCGATTATCTCTGATAATTTTTTCTGATTTAGCAAGAAGCCCAGCTGTTATTTAATCATTTGGAAATCTTAATTATAAGATAATAAATGTTAGGGAAATTATTTAACACGACAGGGTTAGCTATTTAATAGGTGATTTTATTTTATCCTTTACCATTTGTTTGTCTTCCCCCTTCCTTGGTCCATTGAGAAAGCACTTAAAAATTAGCACAAGGTGGATCCAGGCTCTTGTTTTCTTTTAATTCTTTTTGGTTTATGTTCCATTGTCATTAAAGCTCCTCTAGTCTCATATATCTTTGGGACCAATTCCCAGCTGACAGGACATAAAGGCATCTAATACTCCTCCTGCCTGAGAGAAGTGATCTAGTTACATAAATTCTCTCTCTCTCTCTCTCTCTCTCTCTCTCTCTCTCTGTCTGTCTGTCTGTCTGTCTCTCTCTCTCTTTTGAAACACTAGGATTTTTTACTTAAAGATGAAGGACAAATGGAAAAAAAAACTGTATTAAACACTGGGCTAATTAGCCTGGATTCTAAATACAAAATGTCAAGATAGATACTGTTCTCAAGTAGCTTATATTCTTATAGGAGAAGACAACAAATAAGTCAGCTAAGGCTGAAATGAGGCTGGGAAGTGATATGGTGGCTTGATTTGGGGCAAGACAATAACCTCATCTTAGCATATAAAAGAAAATAAAAGCTTTAACACTCCTGTTCTCAAAAATTGAGAGGGAAATGATCTTATTGATTTTGATGAAAGCTAAGTTTTAGTCTGAATCCAATTCATTCCAATTGATTCTAAAAGGCATTTATGAATTAAATGCTTACTGTGTGTGAGGCACAGTGCTCAACAATTCTATAAATATTTATTGTGCCTATTACATGCCAGGCACAGTATTAAGGGCTAGTGATATAGAAAGATGATAGTGATATAGAATATAGATAGTGATAGAATATAGATAGTGATATAGAAAAAAATTGTCCCTGCTCTCAAGGAACTTACAAACCAAAGGGGGAGATAATGGACAAACACATACACACACACATCTGTTTACAGGATAAATAGAAAATAATAAAAAGAGGAAAAGCATTAGAAATATGAGGGTGTAGAGAAGGCTTCAACACTAAAACTACAAAGATAAAAATTAAACCCTCCCTATCCAGAAAGAAATTTTACTTAGTGGGAGATACACCATAAAGTAGATGCCCCATATCCTCTGATGCAAAAATTCTGTTTTTATTATGCATTTATTAAATCTTTGCAATGTAGCCAGATATTTTATTAAGTGTTGAGAATACAAAGAAAGGAAAAAAAATAAAGAACTGCCCTTATGAAGCTTAAATTTTTTTGAGTAATATTTTCCCCCAATTTCATGTAATAATAATTTTAACATTCATTTAAAAAAATTGAATTCCAAATTCTCTCTCTTTCCCTTCTGTCCCTCTTCTTGAGAAAGTAAACAATTTGTTATACACGTGCAATCATACAAAACATATTCCTATATTCATCATGTGAAAGAAAACCCAAACCCCACAAAAGAACTTGACAAAAAAGTGAAAAATATTATGTTTTGATCTGCATTCAGATTTTCATCAGTTCTTTCTCTGTAAGTAGATAATGTTTTTCATCATGAGGCCTTTGGTATTATATTGGAACATTTTATTGCTGAGTAGCTAAATCATTCACAGTTAATCATTGTTACAATATCACTTTTACTGTGTATAGACTTCTCCTGGTTCTACTCAATTCATTTTGCATCAGTTCATATGAGTCTTTCCAGCTTTTTCTGAAATCATCCTGCTCATCATTTCTTTTTTAAAAATTTGTTTTATTTATTTAATATTTTTCATCAGTTACATTCAAGATACATTTTTTTTACATTTGTTTCTAAAATTTTTGAGTTCTAGGTTCTCTCCCTTATCCCTACCCACAATTAAAAAACCACTTGTGAAGTTATGCAAAATATTTCCATAAAAGTCAAGTTGTGAAAAAGAAAACACAGATCTACTACCCTAATGAAAATAAAAAGCCTCAAGAAAAATGAAGTGAGGGAGAGACAGAGACAGAAAGAGACAGAGAGACAGAGAGCAAGAGAGAATGCTTCAATCTGCATTGAGATACAATCAGTCACTTCTCTGGGTATGGATAGGATTTTTCAAAATAAATCCTTCATAGTAGTCATAGATATTCTTACTACTGAGAATAGCAGTCATTCACAGCTGGGCATCTTGGAGCATCGCTATTACTTTGTATACAGTATATTTCACTTTGGTTGAATTCATGAAGGACTTTCCAGGTTTTCTTTTTCTTCCTAAGAGTATCCTGCTCATCATTTCCCATAAAACAATAAAATTCCATAATAAACACACACTGCAGTTTATTGAGCCATTCCCCAATTGATGGGCAAGCCCTCAATTTCTAATTTTTTTTTGCCCTGAGAAGAGTTGCTCATCAATTCTTTTTTTTTTTTTTTTTTGTTAAAGCTTTTTATTTGTATAACATATGTATGGGTAGTTCCCCAACATTGATCTTTACAAAGCTTTCCATTACAAATTTTACCCCCAGTCCCCTCCCCTCCCCTAGATGGCAGGAAGTCCACTACATGCTAATAATGTTGAAATGCTTGAGAAGTTATGCAAGAAAAATCCTATCTACAAGAAAAAAAAAAAA